>JAVYIG010005717.1:0-131183 GCA_035222895.1 Strongylocentrotus droebachiensis
TTTAATTGGCACAGCCGCCCTACGATTTATTTTCATTAGTTATATAAAATTCCGTACCTGGCTTATAACGATATTTAATAATTATTTGAATGTTTATTTGGAATGCTCTTACACATTCTTCCGAAATCGAATCGTATTCAGGTCGTAAAGTGTGCGATGGGCTTTATGATGATCAAAATCTAAATATATCCGCTACGAGCAGTACGTCTACTTTCCCCTAATTACGAATATATGCATTCGTTTATTTCTTTTTATATCATCTAACTAGTGCATTACATCGATAAATTTATTTTATAAATCACTATGTTTCAGTAAATTTTTTAAAAAATATTAAAAATGCAAAAAATTAGATGGACGAAGAAATGTATGTTTCAAAATGATTGGACATTCTGAAATAAAAGCTTCTATAATGCAATTAACTGTTTATGCACTCGTGTGCACTTTTCGACATGATTAATATAATACACACTCTTTTGTTTGTAATATAGTGATAATTGACAAACGAACCGCAATTATTATGTATACAACATGGACGCATAAAATATGGCAAAATATTTCCTTTCAACTTACCGCTCTGCTTCAAAATAGTAGTAAATATGGTAAAAGCGAAGAGGAGTTGTATCGGCTGTATTTTCATCTTGTTATCCCAATTACTAACAACCACTTGGCAAAACTGATTGCATGTTTGTCGGTTAAGAAAAGTAACGATTCCAGTGTATAAGCATGGGCCTATGGTATAAGCGTCCTTTATGCAAAGTAAAATGGTGCTGAAGTGGGCTGCATTTCATTCCCACACCAAGCGACTCTTAGTAAGAGAGCTAGCTACTCGAGCGTGTCTATACAAGCGCAGATCAAAGTCATCCGTGTGTGCGTTGAAATAGGTTTGGAATGTCTATGATGTTCATTCGAGGGTTAAAAAATGGAGTCCAAAAAGTATCTAAGTGCACTTTCAAAAATACAAGTTTATCAAATTACCATGCTTCGTCAAGAAGTTTGTCGGGGTTAAAATGCGATGGGAATTTTCTTTCTTCTAAAGGCCGGTCATTTTGCTTAATTCGGGTCTCGTAACCTCGCGCCTCAATATAAATTGTAGCTAAGTTCATAAATATCATTTTTTTTAAAGGGTTATATCATTTTTTATTCTCGTTGGTTTGATATTTATTGCGCCTGAATGTACTGCAGTTCAAAAGGATGACATTTGGGAGAGTTCAGCACTTGGAAAACCTCTTTATGTTACCTTGATAAGTTCTTGGGTTATATTCATTCAGATATTTCGTTAATTTTGCGCCCCAATCAAAGAAGAAGTGAATATAAGTCGTCTTTATTTCCCAAATGTGCGACGCAACTGCCTAATATTCGGGCAACAGAGTGCCGGAACAAATTCTTTTTTTCCTTCATAGCAAGTACATTTTTATGATGAAATCACATGTCAAAGAAACCACAGTGTCAATTTTCGCTCGCTCGCTTCGCTAGCTCTTATAATCAAGAAGAAAAATGATGATTCTTTGCAACGAGATGCCCGGAGATCTTCCTACTAGGGCAGGCCTGTATTTTGATGAAGAAGTAGTATTTTATCCCTAATAAAAGTCCTGTTTTCGCGGTCGATTCGCTCGCTTGTACGGTTACATGTACAACTTCTTAACTCTAACCAGTTTGGATTTCGCAGGTCTCACTCGACAGACCTTGCATCGTTGAAATTCTATGAGCATGTGTCCAGTGCTCTGGGTGAAGTGAGCATGTTATCGGTGTATTCATGGATCTAAGCAAGGCTTTTAACACCCTTTAGCGTGTGTGTATTGGGTTTTTACAGACGTTTATCAATCAGATATAAATATTTACGTCTGGGGACCGACCTTTAAACGTCACCATCCGAAAGACGTGACTCAGCTTCAAACCTGCGTCCTCGGCTGAATCAGTTTTGTAACTTCCGGTCCACTTTTAGCTGGATTACAGGCGCACGTCACAACGCCTAGTTGTGACCATTCATTAATTCTTTATAATCTCATTATGGAGTAAGAGGAATTGCTTTGGATTGGTTTATAAATTATCTCTCTGATATGAGGCAATATATACATGCTACAATTCTGCAAACTATGATATATCATTCTTAAAGTGTGGCGTACCACAAGGTTCTATATAAGGCCCGTTGTTGTTTCTGATTTACATCAATCATATTTGTAATATATCGGCCACATTGAATTACACATTGTTGGCTGATGATACAAATGTTTTCTTGTCTCATCTTGGTATCAATATCCTTGAAAACACCATCAACAGGGAACTACCAAAACTTGCCTACTGGTTTCGAAATATTTGTCTTTCAATGTTTTGAAAACAAATTATATTCATTAGGTAGGAAATCGTTTGATAATAGTCCTGTAGAAGCTTTTCAGACCTGGAAAAGTTGATAAGTACAAGGTTTTTTTGTTGATTTGTGTTCTAGATGGGTATTGAAGTAAATTCAGCTTGGTTGCCAGCTTGGCAACCTTGGGCAACTTTTTTAATAGCCATATTAGCATAATCATCTAATTAGCATATGTGCAATATGTAACAATGTTGCTAATCTCAATCCAGGAAGCCTGAAAACATGGGTAATACAACTTTTCAAGGGTTTTCTATGCGAGGAATTCATTTATGACACAGGTTTTTTTATTCCAAGTAATGCAATTGTCTTAAACAGCATGATTAGCATAATTATGTACAATGTATGGACTTCATTGTCATTGTTTATCTATAAAGCCTAAAAATGGTGCAATGCAACATTGTAAATCACTTTTGAAAGACTAATCATTAATTTATGAGAAGATATTCCATATATATGTAGTATAATTAGCCTAATTAGCATAATCATCTAATTAGCATATATGTGCAGTATGTAATAATGTTGCTAATCTTAATCCAGGAAGCCTGAAAACATGGATAACGTGACTTTACAAGGATTTTCTATGACGAGGAATTCATTTATGTCACCATTATTTATTTTGAAGTAATGCAATTGTCTTAAATAGCATAATGAGCCAATTAGCATGTGTACGATATATGGACTTCATTTTTATTGTTTATCTATAAAGCCTAAAAATGGTGCAATGCAACATTGTAAATCACTTTTTAAAGACGTATCATTAATTCATGAGAAGATATTCATGTATATGTAGTATAATTAGCCTAATTATCTAATTAGCATAGTATGTAATAATGTTGCTAATCTTAATCCAGGAAGCCTGAAAACATGGATAACATGACTTTTCCAGGAATTCTGCCACAAGCTAGCTTGAGCAACGTCGGGCTTGTACTCTCAATGGTTCTGACTTTGGTAAACATAGACAGATCATAGTTTGCACTGTTGTATTCAACATCCCTGGCCTATGTACGTACCTGTCTCACCACATCATCAATTCCATCATTATCATCTGCTTTAACCATCTTCAGTGTGCTTCCGACGGTCTCTCTAAATCCAATGACTGAAGCCTATATAACCATCAATGCGTATGGTGACCCCGTCATTTCCGAGACATTTCATGAGGTTCGACAACATTGCCTTATAACCCCCTACTGTACACTGGACATACAATTTGTGGAGCTAAATAGAGTCCCAAATAATTGATATTCTACAAATATGCTAATAAGGCTTATTAGTACAATAACTACATATTAAGCCAATTGCATTACTTAAACATAACAACTTGTGTCACATAATGAATCCCTCGTCGTGGAAAACCCTGGAAAAGTCATATTATCCATGTTTTCAGTCTTCCTGGATTAAGATTAGCAACATAATTACATATTGCACATATACCGGGTGCCAGGTAAAAATGTCAGAGGTAAAAATGTCAGAGGAAACAATGTCAGAGGAAAAAATGTCAGAGGTAAAAATGTCAGAGGTAAAAATGTCAGAGGTAAACATGTCAGAGGTAAAAATGTCAGAGGTAAAAATGTCAGAGGTAAACATGTCAGAGGTAAACATGTCAGAGGTAAAAATGTCAGAGGTAAAAATGTCAGAGGAAAAAATGTCAGAGGTAAAAATGTCAGAGGTAAAAATGTCAGAGGTAAAAATGTCAGAGGTAAACATGTCAGAGGTAAAAATGTCAGAGGTAAAAATGTCAGAGGTAAAAATGTCAGAGGTAAAAATGTCAGAGGTAAAAATGTCAGAGGTAAAAATGTCAGAGGAAAAAATGTCAGAGGTAAAAATGTCAGAGGTAAAAATGTCAGAGGAAAAAATGTCAAAGGAAAAAATGTCAGTTGTAAAAATGTCAGAGGTACAAGCAAAAAAATGAGTGCCGTCATAATATCTCAGCACTTTTATCACACAGAATGTCGAGACGTACTGCTACTGCATGGGCTAGTCTATTATATTCCTTTCTTCCATAATGTAAATTTTATAAATGGCTGTGTGTTGTATTTCGTACATGTCCTGAGGATAATACAATGTGGAAAATAGATTTTGAAATTTATTTTGTTGTGTTCAGGCTTGCATATATATGTATGAACGTCTAACATTTTTTGATATTTTGAATTGGTTGATGTGTTAATGTTTGTGAAACGGACCGGTTTGGCCGGTGGCAGCCTGCAACCTAGCCCGTGTAACGTTCCAGAGACGAACAAAGTCCAAACGAAGAAATGAAAGTTCTCGACAAAAGTCAAGTGTTAAAGTGAGTAGTGCATTTAGTACAAATAGTTACATATAATCACGAGGAATCACGAAAAGTTACATATAAGGGCTGGGCGCCCCGAACTCTGCTAAAGCTTTAGCACCTCATGGCGGCAAAGGAAGTGGAGTAAGAATAAGAAAATCAAGAAGTCGCTCCGAAAAGTAAAAACTCGCTCCGAAAACTAAAAACCCGCTCCAAAAAGTAAAAGACCTTCCCGATTCAGAAGCTCATCCCAATTTTAAACTCTCCGACAGTTATAAATAACGATGTAATTTAAACCGAACCTCTGCAAAGCGTGCGCTTCTCTGGAATGTGATGGTGCGGTTGGCATTTAAAGATAAAGTTGAGTTCTGGTCTTGCGATTGCATTGTGAAAGAAACGGTGTGGAAGCAATCAGAAAAGGTTGATCATCTAGCATAAACATGTAAGTATTGGTGTGTAGTGCAAGGTTTTGGAGTCATCAAAATGATAAAATCTTTGGCCCAGTCTTGGTAAAGTAACAAGCACTGTACACAGAAAGATATTGATATGGAACTACACAAACATATTGCATACAAATCGGGCCTCATTTTAAAGCTGTTACTTGTCATATCTGGGATATGAAGTCATTTGAAATAAATTTTCAGGGAATAACTTTTTTCTTTGATGTTCTTCCACACTTGCATAATAAGAATGATAACAAACGCTCACATATTATTGTTCACCTTTCGCCAGAACTCAACCTTCTCTTTAATTGATGTAACATGGGCGGCTTTCTGCTTTGTATCGGAGTAACAAAGCTGCTTATTGATTTTTTCCCAGACTATTTTATACCGCAATAGTAATCGACAATATTTTATTGCAACGTGCGCACTTCGGGAATGTGATGGTGCGGTTAGCACTGATAACATGGCTTTCTGCTTTGTTTCATAGTATCAAAATACCAAGCCCACAAGAAAGTGGAATTGTCGGAAATATGCATTTGTTGGAAATTACATATAATAGTAGTCATTGCCACGCAGTTAAAATGTCCAACAATCTTCAAAAGTGAAGGAAAAGTGGGGGGGGGGGGAAGGTTCATAGATATCTGATCCTATTTTGTGGGCTGCACTGACCTTTCTTTTTATTTAATGATTACACCATGGAGCGACAACTCAGCCTATAAAACATGGCCAAACTTCTCGATTTTAGAAATCTTTTCCCCCAGAAGTTTGCTCAGTGTACCAGTACCATTTGCTTATACAAAAGCATAATATACCATTATATATATATTGAATTAGGCAGACTAATGGGACATGCATGGTTGCTACTCCGAGTTTCACGCCTTGCAAGCGATCATCAGACACTGATAGCATTCGTCAAAGTACATGATTCCTCTACAACCTTGGTAAAAATACGCTCAAAATAAGACTTAACTAATACAATACAATACAATAAGACTAATACAATACCTGAATACAATAAGAATACTCATGAGTAATTCCAATTGTATTTTATTAGTTAAGTCTTATTTTAGGGGTATTTGTACCAAGGTACGTTGTAGGATAATGATGTACTTTTAAGAATGCTATCAGTTGCCTGATGACTGCTTGCAAGGCGCGAAACTCGGAGTAGAAACCATGTTCCATTAGTCTGCCTTCTCTGCCTAGGCATTGACCACTGTTCGGAAGGATATATAGCAAAGCATATAAGAGGAAGGGGGAGAGCAGCCGGGTCACCGTGCCCCAGAAGAAGAATACCCCCCCCCCCCGTCTTCCTTCGGCAATAATCGGGCAAAAAGTCACAATTGGCATGCACCCAGTAGATTTTCATCATGACATTGTGTATGACCTTGTTATTGAAAGCAAGATCAAACACATCATCATAATCTACAGAGTGCAACCAAAAATTTCTTAACATCAATTAAAATTTCTTTCAGGAAGCCTAACATTAAAAGCTGTTTTTGATTCAAAGAGCATCGTAGAGACGATGAACAAATAAGAATAATAATACAACGTCGTTAAGCGTGAGACCGTTCATTTCTATCTCTCCCCGCCAAATAATCCGAACAACAGAATCAACCAAGGGTAATCAACTGTTAAAAGAATGTATCATGAGTCTTTGAACAATCAATTAATACTGCTTGTCAAAAATTATCGAAGAGCAGCAAAGGTCAACGGTTGTGTTAAAAGTTCAAACAGAGGAATAAAAAATCAGCTAGAGAAAGTGGAAAATGTACTCTATCTCGTAGTTCTAGTTATTTTATCTGTACATCAATTAAACATAACGTTTTGCCTTATTTAGTTTCCATTTCGGGAATTCGATCCACGAGAGAAAAATCCCGTATGTTTTACGCGCGCGGCTACGAGCCGTCACTTCGTGAAAACAATATTGCACCGCGTCCTTGAATTTCGTGTTTTCACGAAGTGACGGTTATGTTTACAGCTCATTTCCCCCAAAAATATAAGAAATTATGGAAATAATTAAACATAGAACTAAACATAGGGATATGTTCTATCCCAGGATATAACATTTATTTTCCCTTGATAGAGGTTGAGATTATAGTTTGAAAGTTTGAAAGCGATTAATTCAAAACTAACTTTCTTTTAATTTCGCGCTCATCCGTCACTTCGTGAAAATAGGGACGATACAGTGTATATGCTAATTAGGCTAATTATACTACATATACATGGAATATCTTCTCATGAATCAATGTTTATTCTTTCAAAAGGTGATTTACAATTGCACCAGTTTTTTTTTTTTTTTTAGATAAACAATGACAATGAAGTCCATATATCGTACATATGCTAATTGGCTCATTATGCTATTTAAGACAATTGCATTACTTCAAAATAAATAATGGTGACATAAATTAATTCCTCGTCATGGAAAATCCTTGAAAAGTCACATTATCCATGTTTTCAGGCTTCCTGGATTCAGATTAGCAACATTACATATTGCACATATATGCTAATTCGATTATTATGCTAATTAGGCTAATTATACTACATATACATGGATTATCTTCTCATGAATTCATGATTAGTCTTTCAAAAGTGATTTACAATGTTGCATTGCACCATTTGTAGGCTTTATAGATAAACAATGACAACGAAGTCCATTTATTGTACATAATTATGCTAATTATGCTATTTAAGACAATTGCATTACTTGGAATCAAAAACTGGTGTCATAAATGAATTCCTTGTCATAGAAAACCCTTGAAAAGTCGTATTATCCATGTTTTCAGGCTTCCTGGATTGAGGATAGCAACATTATTGCATATTGCAGATATGCTAATTAGATGATTATGCTAATATGGCTATTAAAACAGTTGCCCAAGGTTGCCAAGCTGGCAACCAAACTGAATTTACCTCAATACCCATCTAGAACACAAATCAACAACAAAAACTTGTACTTATCAACTTGTCCAGGTCATGTACATGGTATATGGTACCGTCTACTGGACTATAAGTAAATCTCAGTATGAAACTTGATAATGTCTTACTAAAAAGAAAGAAACCAACGACGTTTCTTGGAATTTACATTAACGATCATCTTAACTGGGATGATCGTTTGAAGCACATAAATAAGCAAATTTCTCGAAAAGTTGGTATATTATATAGAGTGAAATATCTTGTATCCGGTAAGAAATTATACATGTTGTACAATACACTTATTTTACCTTACATATCATATTCCGATGTCATCTGGGCGACATCAAGGATAGCCACGAATACACTGTTGTTACAAAATAAAGCCATTCGTTTATCTGTTGAAGCTGGTTTCCGTGACCACACACGCACTATATTAGGGACGTTTAGATTTACACGACGAGAACGTGGACCGCCACGTGTGACATCCAAAGGTAATGTGACGTCCTTTTAAGGCACTGCCGGACACGGCCCAGTGCCTTAACACAATGTCACATGCGACAGTCCACGCTCTCGTCGTGTAAATCTAAAAGTCCCTAATTTTGAACTGCAGAGCCTGACTGTTAATGATGTTCATTTTCTTCAAACTGCCCTTTTTGTATCGCTTTGATAGCAATTTGTTACCTGTCTCCTTTTCTTCTAAGTTTCGCCATACTTATGACATTCATACCTATCCCACACGACAAGCAAGTAATATACATCTATCAGATCCTCGTACGGTGTTGGCTCATAAATGTACTAGACTGGACTGGACTAGATGTTTGGAATTCTCTACCTACTGACATTCGAAATGTATTGACCGTGCATTCCTTCAAAAGAGCAGTCAAGCACCTGCTTATCTTTATCTTCTTAATTTCTAATACAAGAGCCTTTTACATTTTTACTCTTCATATTTTTGTTACATGTTTATGTTAATTTTTGGAGATTAAATAGCAGGGCTATTCTATTCTATTCTTCCTCCTTCTTTTCTAAAAATGTCTTTATTTTTTTCTAATATTTGTTTTCAACTTGGAAATATAACTTTATTGCATTGTATTATATATTGAATAATGCCATGTTTAAGTTATCTAACTTGTTTATTTTAGTTTCAATCTGTTAGCTATTTAATAGTAGCTTAATAGTAGCTAAGTTAGCCTAGTAGTACTTTTTTCTTCTTCTTCATCTACCACTTTAAAAAAAATACATCGTTAGATGATAAGGTGTGGCAATCTTTCAAGCATTAAGCTTACATTGTCATCATTCTGTATGCTTCTGTATTATTTACAAATGCAAATGTATAAATGATCGTAAAGATTTCTCACATTTGTGGTGCCCCACAAATATTTGATAGTTTGAACCATACTTTAAAAAAGACGAGATAGCACCTTTTACGTTTTATGCCAGCCAATGCCAATTTAGGCTTTTTGTTGGTTTTCTCGTGTTGGTTATAGTACGCACAACTAGCCTGCCCATGTCTTGTTATTGTTAATTAATTAATTAACTGTCACTGTATTTTTGGGGGAAAGTGTAGCTGAATTGGTATGATCGTATTGGCTAAATTTAACACATTTTGGGGTCTAAATTACCTTCATGGCAATTTTAGGTCCTAAAAGGACACTAGTAATGACATAAATAAGAATAAGAGCAATAACCATGCACTTTGAAGGCATTTAAGGTCTGAAACAAGAACCCAACTATCCCTAAAAATCGCTGACATAATGCCGTATCTTCTATCGTCTTGTAAAAATTCTAACACATCAAATACATAAATGAAAATGACTATAATAGCACCGAAGCGGTAGGAGGTTGTGAAAAACATGTCTTTGTCGTTGACGATCAATCATACAAAATTTAATGATCTCAATACAAATATGCTCAACGATAGCTGTAAATTCATTGAATAATAGGCATATTTGTACTGGTGGACAAAAGAATTCAAGCATGTTGTGAAGTGATTACATGAATGGCATTGTCCTCAAATATTGGGGAAGTTATAGGGGGACGGGTAGCAAGGTATTCCTAATCTCTCCACTACAGGGGACTTTCCACTAAAATGATACAGAAGAACTAAAGTTATGAAAATAGAAGGGTTACAAAAATAATTGTGATTATTGAATCATTTTATTACTCGCCTTTTCTTTTTGAGAATTAAAATCTTTCCTAGTCCAGGAGTCAAGAACGACTCAATTGAACCTAACAACAGTCCACACACACAAAAAACACCCACGCAACCCCACAAACTTTACATTCATTTCCCAAGGCTGTTTAGGAGGTTACAGAAGCGAACGTGCAGTGCAAGGATATTTTTAAGGGCAAGATAGATTTTAGTTTAATACGAAATAAGGTCTATGATCACTGTGAGTTAGTCTGATAAGTAGTAGTTCTAAGGGAATCCATGACTTTGTTATATAATGAGTCTTAAACAATTCAGACAAAAATCTCTGATAAATGAGCATCAACACAAATCTTAACTTTAAAAGGGGCAAAGGCTAGGTGAAAATATCATAATGTACTAAAGAATCGCACAATTTTTGTGCCGCGACGGGCACTGGAATCATTTGAGAGAGCTTCATCGTCTATTGACATTCTGCAGGAGTAAACTCCAATTTTATTAAAAAAAACATTTCACATTTCAATGAATAATTGCGCCGAAAGCGGAAAAAGGTGAAAAACATGTCTTTGTCGTCGACGATGAATCAGACACATGCTCGCAAAAACACATGCTAAACAATAGCTGGTGAAACGAACGAACACCAAATAAAAGAACGAAATAAATGTTTTCGTATTGAAGGAAAAAAGTATTTCAAGCCTTTTGTATAATGATGAGGTAATGGCATTGTCCTCGCATATAAGGGAAGTTGCAGGAGACGGATTGCAAGCTAAGGAATTGCCAACCGCTCCAGGGACTTTCGACAGAATTTGATAAAGAGAAACCGAAGTTAAGAAAAGGGGTTTTGTTTCTCGGATGATTTTAATTCTCAAAATGGGGGACTTAAAAAAATATAAAAAATAATACTAAATCTTTGCTAGTCCAGGAGTTGGGGACGACTCGATAGAATCTAACAACAATACACATTTTAGGGAATTTACAGGGGACGTCTTGGAAGGTATTGCCAATCTCTCCACGTCAGGGGACTTTCCATAACATTTGATAAAGAGGAACCAAAGTTATGTAATAGTAAAGTTAAAAAGGGTTCTGTTTCTTGGATGATTTTAATTCTCAAATTGGGGGAGTTTTAACAAAAATTACGGTTTTTTAAATATTAAAATCTTTCCTAGTCCAGGAGTCGGGGACTACTCGACGGCACCTAACAACAACAATCCACTTAAACACACAAACACGCACGCATTCCCACACACTTATCATTCATTTCTCAAGGGTTTATCCTGTTTATGGGCATAAAGAATCGGACTAGCAGAGTAAGGATATTTGTTAAGGGAAGGTTATGTGTTAGTTAAATATGAAATCAGGGATATACTCACTTTGAGTTGGTGTGATTACGAGTGGTTCTGAGGGGATCGATGACTCTTTTACGTAATGAGTCTGAAATAATTCAGGAAAAAAATCTTTGATAAATGAGCCTCAACACATGAGTGATTATATATAAATATGTATATATATCATAGAGAGAGAGAGAGAGAGATATGTGTGTGTGTGTGTGTGAATATATATGTATCAGGGGCGGATCTAGCTTTTTGCCAAGGGGGGGGGGGGGGGGGGAGGGGTTAACCCAGTGGCGGATCCAGGATTTTCCGAAAATCGCGCCGTTTTACTTTTTGTTTTGTTTTTTTGTCCCCCTTTGTTTTTCTTCTTCCCCCTGTTTTTTCTTCTTTACTTGGCCGCCCAAGGGGGGGGGGTTAAACCGCCGAACCCCCGCCCCCCCCCCCCCCTAGATCCGCCCCTGTGTATACATATATGTATACTCTGAGACGGCTTTTAGTCTTTACTTTAAAAGGGGAGCCGTGGTGAAAAACATGATGTACTAAAGAATGTCTCTATTTTCGTGCCCCCCCCCCCCTCCTCGCCCTAACCTCTCTTGCTTGAATCTGCCACTTGTAGTAGGTGCATAATAATCTGGATTAAAGAGAACCAGATTATAAACATTACCATACATCACACATCAAGCTACCATGTAGGAGCTGGGGATAGGGTAAACGCTGATCCTAGATATTTTACGTTGTCTATTTCTACGTTCTTCATTTTGTTGGTTTTACTCTATCCTTGTTATCTCTTTCTTCCTTCCATGTATTACCTTAATCTGATGTTTTTTGGTTACAAGCCCTTATTCTTACATATTTTGTTTGAAGGTACTTGTGTTTAATCTCCGGTGAAGAGAAGCTGTTGGTGATGAATTTCGTAAGACAAAATAAAGATATTCATGGTAGGATGCGACCGTCATTGTTGGTCAAACAGTTTTTGAGCGTCATGTAACGCCTGGCTGGAATGCTCCCCAGGGAGTGGAAATTGTGCACACAGTATGTGCGAGCAAGCACTGAATCCAATGACCGGGGTAATAGTATATTTGTAAAGCGCTTAGAGACATTTTTAATAAGCGCTATATAAAAATTAAATATTATTATTATTATTAAAGGCATTATAGGAGGAGGTAAAGATTGATCAATATGCAGATGACACGGTTATTTTCCTTTAACCTGATGAATTAAATAATCGTAGATGCGTTAAAGTCTTAAATGACTTCAGAGAAGTTTCTAATTTAAAAATCAATTCTGAAAAATATAAATGTGATTAGACTGGGAAATTGCAAAACACATTATGCTTAACAATAATTGATAAGAAGGACGAAAACGAGACACCAGAAATGTTATTTCATTCAACAATAAGTGTTTTCGTATTGACGGACAAAAGGATTTAAAGCCTTTTGTAGAATGATGAGGTAATGGCGTATTTCCTCGCATACTGGGGAATTTGCAGGAGACGGATTGCAATCTAAGGTAATAAAAATAATAATACATGAGATTTATATAGCGCCATTATCCATTTTAATTAAATGCTCAAGGCGCTCTATCGTATAGGTATTGCCAATGCCTCCACTAAAAGGGACTTTCGACAAAATATGATAAAGAAGAACCAAAGTTATGAAAATAGTAGGGTGGAAAAAGGTTCTGTTTGTTTATTGGATGATTTTAACTTTAAAATTTGGGGAGTATGAAAACTTTTTATGGTTTTTGCAAGATTAAATTCTTTTCTAGTCCAGGAGTCGCTAGTCTAGGAGTCGGGGACGACTCGATGGTATCGAACAACAACAGTCCTCATAAACACCCAAACACACATTCCTACACACTTTTCATTCATTTCTCAAGGATTTACCCGGTTTAGGGTAATACATAATTGGACTAGTATAAACGATAGAATGTTTATTAAGGGCAAGATAAGATTTAGTATAATATGAAATCAGGGATTTAATCACTGTGAGTTAGTGTGGTAAGGAGTAGTTCTAAGGGGATCAATGACTTTCTTACGTAATGAGTCTGAAATAATTTAGAAAATGAATCTCTGATGAATTAGTGTCATCTCAAAAAGGATATATATATATATATATTTGTGTGTGTGTGTGTGTGTGCATGTGTGTGTGTGTGTGTTCATCGGTGTGTATCTATAATGTATATATCGTTATTGTTGTAGTAACGTGTACAACAATGTAATCTCGTTATTTATTATTTATGTCAGGGGACTATTATACTTACAAGTTTTTCAAACTTCCTTTTTAGTCTCCTATTTCTTAATTCCAGAATTGTAAGATTATGATTGTTTCATGTTACTTTTGTAGTAATAGTAGTAGTAGTAGTAGTAGTTTAAGTAGTAGCAGTAGTAGTATTAGTAGTACAGGTTGTACTACTACTACTACTGCTAACTACTCTAGTTAAAATTTACACAACGCCTGTCAATCAAATTTGTTAGGAATCATCTCTCTTTCATTGAACGAGCGATAGAAATTATAATTTTCTCCTTGAAATTCACACAACCCTATCATATTTCCTATAGGAACTCAGTGTTATATGCTCTGGTTAGGAGCCAGAGCATATAACACTGAGTTCCCATAGGCAATCTTTTTATTCAGATGGTCATATCTCAGCCAATACTTAACATATTCAATTGGCTTTCAACATTTGGACATTATTTTTTATGCTCTTTCGCAAAATGAAGAAAAAATTGAGAAATTCCAAAATTAGATTTTTGATGACGTCGCACTTCACCACTAGAATCATCTTTCTTTCATAGAACCAAGCAATTTCAACTTGAAATTTGCGCTGCCCCTATCTTTGGTTTATGTCGTTGCAAATCAATTCTCTGTCACATATACACACACTTTCCTAAGGACAATTTTGTAGAACAAAGAGATTATAGGAACCACTTCTAAGCTTTACGGATGGGATCCAGGAGCCCGCCTTTTGGCCCTTGCCAGGGGTCAAGGGGGCGGAGCCCCGGACGCGCATATTTTTTTTTTGTACACAACTGTTTAGCCAGTTCAGTCAAATATACTGTGCAAACGACTAGAGACAGAGTCTAACATTACCCTTAGCAGTATTTTTGGATTGCTGGAGCTAGATATCCATACTCGTTATGTCTTTGTTTCTCGTTTAATATATCCACTTCTCTTTCGCTATGTATTTCTTTGTTTCCCCTTCAATCTATCCTCTTCTCTTTCGCCATGTATTTCTTTGTTTTTCCTTCAATCTATCCTTCAGTTCTCCTTTGTTATGTATTTCTTTTGTTCTCCTTTATTCTATCCTCTTCTCTTTCGTTTTATGTATTTCTTTGTTTCTACTTCAATCTATCCTTTTCCCCTTCGTCATCTATTTCTTTGTTTTTCCTTACCTTGGTGTATACCCGAATCTATAATCCTCTTAGCTCTTCCGTTATGTATTTCTTTGTTTCTACTTCAATCTATCCTTTTCCCCTTCGTCATGTATTTCTTTGTTTTTCCTTACCTTAGTGTATACCCGAATCTATAATCCTCTTAGCTCTTCCGTTATGTATTTCTATGTTTTTCCTTTGACTTATCCTCTCCTCTTTCCTTATGTATTTCCTTGTTTTTCCTTTTCCATATCCTCTCCACTATCCTTGTTTTCCCCTTGTTTACCATCTTTCCTTCCCTCGGTGTACGTGCTTGCACATGTACTATAGTGCGCTGACGACTTAGACTCTTTCACCATTTTTTTCTTCTTCTCTCTCTCTTTTGCCTTTGACTTTTTTTTCCTGATTCTTCTCTTTTATTTCTTTTCGCCTTCTAATCATCTCGTTTTTTTTCCTCCTTCGTCCCCTCTTCATTCCTTTTGAAGTCCGTCAGAGGGTGAAGGGGCGGACGATTTGGCCCCGTCTGGATCCGCCACTTGTGTACGGGTATATCTGAACAGGGGGCTATCGCTTCTTGCCCAAATATAGTTTTGCGATGAAATTGTCTCTTCCTCAAGAAAAAAAAAAGAACAAGAAGAAAGAAACAAAATTGGGCACCTCGCTAACCGTATGAGATGATGGTTATTCTAGGTCACATAGTCAATTCCAGGGGGTGGGTGACAAAAACTAAGATCGACTTTAAGTTGGACTTAACTATGGCCATTCATGCCACTGTTTGCTCTCACCATTATGATCTTTAGATAATATTTTTTCTTCAATAATGAATTATCAACAAAAAAAGGAATCTTTAGATGTGTTACCATGACTCAGGGGCGGATCCCCCCCCCTGGGAAAAAATGTGTATTTCTACGTTTTTTAACGTTAATTTTACCTTTTTTTGGAGATCCCCCCCCCCCTGGCGCTCAGGGGGGGGGGGGGGGGTGCAATTTTTCAAATTTTCGAGGGCAAAAAAAAAATAGTGCTCACTACCCCGCCCCTTCCCCCGAGATCGTCACCCTTGTCGCCTGTAATTGCTAAATACATACGCTCTGTTAAATAAAAAATAAATAAAAATCTTTTTTGGGGGGTATCATTATACATTATGATTTAAAGTATGCATTCGCATTGTTCGTCTTGTAAGCAGCATTTTTCCTCGGTATGTTTTTCTCATTATGTTATTCCTAGTAGCAGATAGGAAATGTTCAGTGTAGTCAATAATAATAACAAAACTACACAGTTCGAATGAAAAGGGGAATCATAACAATGTATTTGAGTCCCCCTCCCTATTGTTTGATTTTCAATATCCTTACGTTCCCATACGTCGTCACGAACACTTCGTTCATCTTCCACATTACTGTTAACACCTGGACCCCGCACTAACACCCGGTATGGTGACCGCGCCTTTTCAGTTATTGCCCCCGCTCTCTGGAACAAACTGCCCGCCTTTATTCACTGCGCCCCCTCTGTATCTCAATTCAAATCTCTACTCAAAACCTATCTTTTCAAATTGTAAATTGCATTTGTGCGTCGGTCAATGGAGGTGCGCACCATATTTGTCTTTATTTAGTTGATTGCCACTGTTTTTCTTATCTTATCCATGTTACTTTTGTATTTTTGCTTTTTTTTCCTAATTTAAATCTACGGGTTATAGTCTTCTCTTAATCAGAACACTGTGCGCTTAGAAACATCAGTATTAAGCGCCTAATAAATGTTATGTATTATTATTATTATTATTATTCAATGAACATTACACCGGGAGAGTGCGCTCTTATATTTAAAACCAATTGCTTTGATTGCGATCCACTGAGACCTAGGAGCTACTGCAGACAGTTTATATTGGGATAGAAAAGGCAATCTAATTTGGACATTGTGGCTGTGCAGCTTGAAGAAATAATGTGAGTTGATTTGATGATGTATGGTGTAGTAGTAACCTTTAAAATCTTGCAGCTCACAATATTTATTTCTCCCTTTTTTCAAAATATCTTTGAATTCCACTTCCCTATTCGTTATTATTATCGTTATATTCATTTTAATATTAGCAGTTGTATTTACTTATTGTTTTCTTGTAATCGGATATCTTTATCATCATCATCATAATTGTTTTTTAGGGAGAGGGGGTGAGATCTATTGGACCACTTGATTGGTTCACAAAACTCAATTTCACATCTTTGCTTCTGTCTCTCTGTCTCTCTCTTTCTCCTTTCCTCATATCTTTCTCATTTGTCCACTCACATTTTATTACAATTATCTATACATGCATTTCATATGTATGGTTTGTTCTATAAAAGAGCGTGAAAACGATATGCACTAATAATAATAATCGTTCACACATGGCACGATTAATCTCCTCAAATTTAAATTAAAAAACGATGAATCAAACTGCCTCGGTAAGATTAAATGACAAAAGCACAATTTGTTTCATACATGTCTGTATCCACCTTAAAACACACAGATACAGTTCCATTATAAAGACAAGATATCTTTATTTTCACTCTCCACTTAATACCATTCAGTTGCATTCACTGACACATAAAATACACAGTTTTATTTTCGAATATGTTCTGGTTTCCTCTTTTCTTGTCTTTCGTTTTATAGTTCTGTTAACATACAGTGTTCTCATGTTATGTCATGTCTGAGATTTCAGGGACTCTTGTCTCGTATCCAGATTCACAATATTCTTTCTTCTTATATCTTTTTTTTTTTTACCTGCTTATCAGAACATAGAAACACAAAAAAGCTTCAAAGGCAAACAAATTAGCACGTTTTTTTTTTTTTTTTTTTTTAATATATACGCAGTCACCTTTACATGTATTTCTTGGTTATTTCAAGTAAAGAAAAATGATATATCAAGAATTAAAGTGATAAACAATGTACAATGTGGGACATGTATATCAAACCATAGCAGTGGGCAGCAACTAATTTTATTTTCCTGCATAATTTCAAAAAACAAAAATGTTCATTGCAATAACCAATGTGAAGAAGAAAAAAAAGGAAAAATGTAATCTGAAATTGGCCAATTTGTACAGAAAAATAGAGATTTTATGTTCATAACTGCGTTGCCAATTTAAAGACTTCAGTGATTAGTTACAATTGAATCACTTTTATTTGAGAACGACACAATATACTGCATTGTAAATAAACTCAGAATTCCCTGTGTCTTTTGCTCTTTCTGCTCAAGTAAATTTGGAATTCCTAGCATTCTGGTCAATGAAAAAAGGCACTTTAAAAAGGAAACACTACTGCTATGAGTTAAGAGCTTGTATACATCTTCTTTTCTGCCCAAAGGCAGATATACCGGTACATAAATTGTCAATTTGCAAAGTCCTATGTATCAGAGTAATGCAACAGCTGGCTAGGTATTGTAAACAAACGGTAACTGGTTTCGCACACTGCATTAATTTTTTTATAAAGCACTGAAAATATATACATTGGTTTAAGCAGAAAACTACTGAGTAACATATTATGTACCATGCATCCCAATATAAAATGATTCTGGGTATATTGTTTGAACATTATCAGGTCATGCTCTTTTCCCATAAACACTAAACTCATAATTTTCTTCTTTTTTTGTGGTAATTAGTGCTATTACTTAATTTCTACAAAATTAAGATAGGTATACAAAAGTTGATATAAAATTACTGTACTCACTATTTTGAAATATTAACAGTTCTTTGAAATAAATCAAATGACTAATATGAATAACATTGTACATTGTATCTAAAAATAAAACTAATTCAAACTTAGAGCATTAATATTCAAACATTATTTACTCTGACAATTACATGTAGCTTTTTAATAAAGAGGAACTTGTCATGTTGCATTGATACTTTTCTTGCATCACTGATACAATGAATGTAATAATTTCATTCTGCTATCCACTAACCAAAAATTGCAACAGATAAAATAATAGCTGTCATCTTCAGCAAGCATTAAGCATATACTCGGCCATGCACGGCATTAGTGATGCCAGCTATGTCTCGATGGGAAAGTGAGATGTTGCTCTTTATCCAAAACGTTGGTATAGTAGCCCACTGACTTTAAAAAGCCCTTATTTATATACAATTCTTGAATACATATATATATATAAAGTAGTGCAATTTGATCTGAATATAGAGAAAAACAAACAACAAATTTCATATTCTAGAATACATAATGCCTACAGTAGTGCAATTTGATCTGAATATAGAGAAAAACAAATACAAATTTTCAATATTTCAGTGAGATGTTCCTCTTTATCCAAAATGTTGGTATAGTAGCCCTCTGACTTGAAAAGCCCTTATTTGTATAAAATTCTAGAATACATATTTATAAAGTAGCGCAATTTGATCTGAATATAGAGTAAAACAAATAACAAATTTTCAATTCTAGAATACATGTATAAAGTAGTACAATTTGAACTGAATATAGAGAAAAACAAATACAATTTTTCAATATTTCAGTGAGATGTTCCTCTTTATCCAAAATGTTGAAATAGTAGCCCTCTGACTTTAAAAAGCCATTATTTATATAAAAGTCTAGAATACATATATAAAGTAGTGCAATTTGATCTGAGTATAGAGAAAAACAAATACAAATTTTCAATTTTTCAATGAGAGGTTCCTCTTTATCCAAAATGTTGGAACAGTAGTCCTCTGACTTTAAAAAAGCCATTATCTATATAAAATTCTAGAATACATATTTATAAAGTAGTGCAATTTCATCTGAATATAGAGAAAAGCAAATAACAAATTTTAAATTCTAGAATACATATATATAAAGTAGTGCAATTTGATCTCAATATAGAGAAAAACAAATACAAATTTTCAATATTTCAATGAGAGGTTCCTCTTTATCCAAAATGTTGGAATAGTAGTCCTCTGACTTTAAAAAAGCCATTATTTATATAAAATTCTAGAATACATATTTATAAAGAAGTGCAATTTCATCTGAATATAGAGAAAAGCAAATAACAAATTTTAAATTCTAGAATACATATATATAAAGTAGTGCAATTTGATCTCAATATAGAGAAAAACAAATACAAATTTTCAATATTTCAATGAGAGGTTCCTCTTTATCCAAAATGTTGGAATAGTAGTCCTCTGACTTTAAAAAAGCCATTATTTATATAAAATTCTAGAATACATATTTATAAAGAAGTGCAATTTCATCTGAATATAGAGAAAAGCAAATAACAAATTTTAAATTCTAGAATACATATATATAAAGTAGCGCAATTTGATCTCAATATAGAGAAAAACAAATACAAATTTTCAATATTCGAGATAATTCTTATACAGTGAGTATTAAACAAAGTATACCCAACTTTGGTAGCTAATTATTGAAAGTCAATATCAATACGACCTTGAAATCTGTTTATTGTAAAGAATTACTTGTTTTCTGTCTAACGATCCACTATGATACATTTTCTGCCACAGTTGACTGAGCACCAGAGTGTTTAAAAATTTCCTTCAAAATCTCCTTGTACCAACTGGTATGTGCTGATGTATTTTATGTCAGTGGGCCTTATGCATGTGTAAATTTGGTTTTTAAATCCTTTTAGAATGTTAAAACCCGTTTCAGGCTTCAGTAGTGGTCCATTGTTTAAGATGTATCTAAACTTGAATAGGACCTTGTCTGAAGTTGTCTCAATCCATGGGATAACCTTACGTTATTTGGAACAACCTACTAACTTCTTGTCTCATGATATCTAAGATGTCTCTGATCACTTGTCCACTGCACCATTTCACATAGATCTATAAGGTGTGTGAGGTGCATAAAGAGTCATTTGTTTGAAACAGCACATGAAATCTCAGAGATGGTATTAACCTTACAGATTTAATAAATGCAAGAAAAAAACGCATGTCGATAACTACCAAAGATATTGACAATAAACTGTTATATAATTTAGTATGACTCGATGACAAGGCTTACCTTAAACAAGGCATGCAAGAGAGCCAAGATTGTTTCATAACAGAGAATATCATAAAGTTTGGTTTTAAAAGGGCCTCTTGTTTAGTCTGAGTTGACGGTGCAATCTTTTGTATTCAGACAATGTATTTTCCGATTGAAATAGCAGTTCTTAAGGGCTCCTGACCCACATACATTGCTTCAGACAAACTTGGTACAAGAGGATTGTGATAATACATTTTGGAAAGGCTGTTACTCAGTCATCCATTTCAGATGAGTTATGAATAAGGTATCATTATATAGAATATTAGTTGCTTATTTGAAGGCTACACAGGTTATTACTTTCAAATGGGAATCAACGATAGTTGGGTATACATTTATTTTATACAAATTGTATATTAGACTGTAATATAGCAATAAAAAGAATTGTCTTCATCTTTTTAAAATGAGCACTTGCACTAGTGAAATTAATGAGTTAAGCATATA
Organism: Strongylocentrotus droebachiensis; assembly: GCA_035222895.1. Lineage (NCBI taxonomy): Eukaryota > Metazoa > Echinodermata > Echinoidea > Camarodonta > Strongylocentrotidae > Strongylocentrotus > Strongylocentrotus droebachiensis. The sequence goes on from JAVYIG010005717.1 coordinate 21,252, forward strand.
AATCATTGATCCTAGATGCGTTTACAAAGAAATACTAGTAACATTCAAGTTTCTGCCATCATAACTAAGTTTACTCAAGATTCTTAAAACATCAAACTTGAAGATATTTCTTATAACTTTGTTGCGTTCAATTACTAAGTCTCAGAAGAAAATTGGCATCACATCATCAAAGGAAGACTGCCTTATTGTCAGTTAGTAAGCACTACGTTTTTAATTTTGTTGATGTTTTTTTCTTTTTTGTTCTTTAGTCCTTGTCTGTCATTGTGACAACCGATGTCCAGTGAAAATCCATCGGTGTTAGAATATGTCAAATTTAACTGTAAGTATAGTAGTATGATATAAAAAAAAATCATGTCATCTGTTGAAATAGCGGTTTGAAGTTGATGATGTGGTAATATACCCTATATGTTACCATGGTTACCTGCATCTTCTTGCAAAGATTAGGGAATAAGACTAAGAACCATGACTTTAAACGGCTCTATTTACAAACAACCTTAAGTGTAATCATAACGCTTTCACTGGAAATATCTTCTCTACAACCTTTAATCAATGATAGATTTCTTGTGTGTATGCCTTTGTTTTGAGAAGCCCGTCAACTTGAAGTTAGTACCTTCATTGACCTTTCATCAGGCAACTCAAGAAAGAATCTTTCCAGACAACTGAATTTTTACATACTATTCATATGCATTATTATCATGATGACTTTTGGCATGATCACTGGCCGACTGTCTACAAGCACCTTTGATCTCATTCATCTGAAGCTGTGATGTTGGATCGGACACACATTTCTTCTTTGCACATCTAAATAAATGAAAAGAACAAGTACACTGAATCTATAAAAAGAGATTGGAAAGTTATTCACATACATGTACAAAACAGTTTTGATAAAGACCTGAAATTAAGGCACCTGGAAAAAAAACATCACATTGTGTTTTTCGTACTTCTACTCATCTTTGGGCTACAGGTTTTTTTTATTTGTAACTTTTAAAACAAAGATATTCATATGAAAGGTGTAGGGTATAATGGTCTGGGATATAGATAATGCAGTTACCAGGGGCGAATCCAGCCGGCAGCAGGGGAGGGGGCCCAATTTGTGAAAAAATATATTTAGCGGCGAAACAGTCGGCCGATAATTTGCTCAGTTGGGGGGGGGGGGGGGGGGGGGTGTTAAAGTAGTGAGCACTAATTTTTTTTTTTGCTCCCGAAAATTTGAAAATCGCGCCGGCTGATAATTCGCTCAGTGGAGGGGGGGGGGGGTTAAAGTAGTGAGCCCAAATTTTTTTGGGGGGCCCTCAAAAATGGGGCCCATCTCCAAAATAAGGTAAATTATTATTTTTTTTTTTAAACATGTTTTTACACATTCTTTTTCCCAGGGGAGGGGGGTCTGGGCCCTCAACATAAGAAAGGGGACTGTGGAACAAATGGTTCACGCTTTCTTTGGCAAGACATTAATCTACATTTGCCACTCTCTACCCATGTATTAAGTTGGTACCCGGTAGGATGCATACGTTAATGTGGTTGGACTAGCATGTTTGGGCTTGTAATATCCCAGCAGAGTATGAGCACTCTCATGTCTGGATTAGCAATTGAATCCAATGACAGGGTTATTAATGATTATAATGTATGGCATTTAGAAATGTAGAATAAAGCACTATACAAATGTGACTATTATCATAACATAAGAAAGAGAGAGAAGGGGGAAGTGAGGAAAAAGAAGAGAGAGAGACAAATGGTTCACGCTTTCTTTGGCAAGACATTAATCTACATTTGCCACTCTCCACCCATGTATTAGGTTGGTACCCGGTAGGATGCATACGTTAATGTGGTTGGACTACCGTAATTAACGTTGTATAAACCGCCCTCGTGTATTAACCGCACCCCTCTTTTTCACCCTTGGATTTTGCAGACTTTTTTTTTTGCTGACTTAAATAACAGTAGAGGACCTAGGATAGAACCTTGTGGTACGCCCTGTAATAGAAGAAAAATGGAGGAATTATCATTATCAACTACATATTGAAATCTATCAGAAAGATTACTTTCAAACCAAAATGACAGACAAATTTGAGTGTTGTTCTGGTTTCCGAGTGGTGAGTCAACACACCGATTACTGAGCTGGGGTGTACTGTGTAATAATAATAATAATAATAATAATAACTTTTATTTACCCAGGGTAGCCACTTCAGTTATGAAACTGTTCTTCCAGCGGGCCCTGCATAACATAATATGTTATTTCTACCCTTCTCCAATCTAATATGCTGAGCGCCTAGCTAGAAGGCAGAAGGTCCCATTGTTATAAGTCTTTGGTATGACTCGGCCGGGGTTCGAACTCACGACCTCCCGTTCATGAGGCGGGCGCTTTAACGACTGAGCCACCATGTGTATAAACCTGCAACCCCGACTTTGAATTTTTCGGCGGCAAAAAGGTGCGGTTAATACACTGTTAATTACGGTAGCATGTTTAGGCTTGTAATATCCCAGCGGAGCATGTGCACTCTCATGTCTGGATTAGCAATTTAATCTAATGACAGGGTTATTAATGATTATAATGTATGGCACTTAAAAACATAGAATAAAGCACTACCGGTAAACAAATGTGACTATTATCATAACATAAGAAAGAGAGAGAGGGGGAAGTGAGGTAAAAGAAGAGAGAGAGACAGAGAAACATCATAGCTGAATCTTTTACCAATCACACACTCTAAGCTTCAACCTTTATATGCCAGACTACAAATCCATTTCTGTTCTGTTCTATTCTGAGTGTTTTTCATCTAAATTTTGCAAGGGATATGGAATGGACACAATACAAAGAGAGTGCCTACCTGCGCTGTTTCCTAAAGCCCGCTACCACTAGGCCTATAATGATCAGTACTACAGCACCAGAAACAATGCCTAGTTTTTGACCCAAAGTGATTCCTGGTGCAATTCCTGGTGCAATTCCTGGTGCAATCCTGGGTTGTTTGTCAGTATCCGGCTCTGGTGGTTATTGAAAAAGTAGAGAATAGATAAAATGATGAAATAGTGGCAAAAATGAACAAGAATAATAAAATTAATGGAAATATTTCTTGATCTCTTGAATAAAATTATGGACCAATTCCACCATCCAAAGAGCAATTTTACAAACCAAAACAGAAGAAATTTTAACTAGATGGAACTTCCGACTGCGCGCAGTCGAAAATGATGCCTCCGTCATGGAGCAATTTTACAAACCAAAACAGAAGAAATTTTTCAAATCAATTTCAATTGTAATCCATTATATACATATATGACCCTTTGATCTTTGACCTCATGACCCTAAAATCTACTCAGTTCATTGGCTCTGCAAGATGTCCTGAGTTAAATAGTAATCCATCTGTCAGTTCTAATGAGAATGCGTTCACAAGCTATTTTTGCATACATAATGAGCCCATGACCTTTGACCTTTGACCTCATGACCCAAGAATCTACTCAGTTCATTGGCTCTGCAAGATACATACATGATCTAAGTTTGGCAGGAGTCCATCAATCTGTTCTAATGATAATGCGATCGCAAGCTATTTTTGCATACATAATGAGCCGCATGACCTTTGACCTTGACCTCATGACCCCAAAATCTAATCAGTTCATCGGCTCTGCAAGTAACATACATGACCTAAGTTTGGCAGGAATCCATCAATCGGTTCTTGAGATAACGCGATCACAAGCTGTTTTTGCATACATAATGAGCCCTGTGACCTTTGACCTTTCATCTCGTGACCCCAAGATCTAATCAGTTCATCCGCTCTGCAAGATACATACATGACCAAAGTTTGGCAGGAATCCATCAATCGGTTCTTGAGATAACGCGATCACGAGCTGTTTTTGCATACATAATGAGCCCTGTGACCTTTGACCTTTGACCTCGTGACCCCAAAATCTAATCAGTTCATCGGCTCTGCAAGATACATACATGACTAAAGTTTGGCAGGAATCCATCTATCGGTTCTTTAGATAACGCGATCACGAGCTGTTTTTGCATACATAATGAGCCCTGTGACCTTTGACCTTTGACCTCGTGACCCCAAAATCTAATCAGTTCATCGGCTCTGCAAGATACATACATGACTAAAGTTTGGCAGGAATCCATCAATCGGTTCTTCAGATAACGCGATCACGAGAACGGGACGTACGGACGGACGGACAACCCGAAAACATAATGCCTCCGGCTACTTCGTAACGGAGGCATAAAAACAGATTCTCAGATTATCGTGATTACATATCATGTCTCAGCAAGATACATACATGTCCTGAGTTTGATAGCAATCCATCTTTCAGTTCTAATGATGATGCGTTAACAAGCTTTTTTTACATACATAATGAGCCCATGACCTTTGACCTCATGACCCCCAAATCTAATTAGTTCATTGGTTCTTCAAGATACATACATGTCCTAAGTTTGATGATAATCCGTCCATCGGTTCTAATGATGTGATCCAAGCTATTTTTGCATACGTAATGAGCCCCATGACTTTTGACCTCATGACCCCCAAATCTAATCACCTCATTGGCTCTGTAAGATACGTACATGTCCTGAGTTTGATGGTAATCCGTCCATCGGTTCTAATGATAATGTGATCACAAGCTAATGTTGCATACATAATGAGACCTATGACCTCATGGCCCAAAAATCTAATCGATTCTTTGGCTCTGCAAGATACCAAGTTTGGCGGGAATCCATCAACCGGTTCCTGAAATAACGCGATCACGAGAACGGGATGTACAGACAGATGGACGTACAACCTGAAAACATAATGCCTCCAGCTATTTTGTTGCGAAGGCTTAACAAATCAATTAAGTAATCGCAAATTTGCATTATTCCGATTAACAATTCCTGTGGCCCGGCCCCCTCACTGGAGGGATACCATGCGTGTTCCCAAAATGTCCAGTAAAGGAGTACTTTTCATGCACCAAAGTCTGGCTCGTAGTACACAAAAATCCGGCCCGTATTGACTTTACACACTGGACTTAGGAGGGTGTTTTCAAAAGGAGGGAACATGCATATGCGTAGGCCTACCCTAAATAACACTGAGTGGGGGGGGGGGGGGGGGGGGAGCCGGGTCCTGTGGCAAAAGGAAACTATTTATTCTCATAAAGTATCTATAGCTAGGCTATCACACATTCTCATATGAGGCCACTGCTGTATTTTCAATAGGAATGGAACGTTGGGTCTGACTCTCTTTATACCTGTACAGTCTGCAAGATTGTCTGAACTTTCATTGAAAGTAATCAGGTTGCCAGGACATAGGATGCAGGATTCCTCACGATGATTGGTCTGGTCTTGATAGGTGTTTAGAGGACATAGAGTACATGATGAACTTTCCAAATAGCTCCCGGGCTGGCACACAACTACATAACCAAAAACATTGGGAAATTCATGTAAACTGTAGAAACACAAACAAGCATTATAAACATGTAGTTGTTGTGGTAGTAGTAGTAGCAGCAGCAGCAGTAGCAGTAGCAGTACTAGAGTAGTAGTAGTATACTAATAATAGTAGAAGTAGTGGTGGAAGTAGTAGAAGAAGTAGACTATACTGGCACAATGTCTGTTTTCTGTTATGGATGCAAGTTGTGAAAGTGTTATTTAATTCAGTTAAAATATATTTTCACACACAATCTAGTTTAAGTATGGCGGAGCATCACTCTTAGTTTAGTTGAACAAATTGCAGTATCCTTCCACCACAATAATTATAGTAATTCTGAACCTTAGCACCCCATGATCATAAAAGAATCATATTTATGAGGATTTTCATGAATAAATTCTCTTTCTTGTCCCCTTACCGAAACAGTCGGTACTTTGTGAAGATCCATTCTGGATGGTAATCATTCCTGGAGCACATAGAATACATTCTTGTTCTTGATGCACATCAAGATCTAAGAATGTGTTGAGTGGACACGGTATGCATTGTGGATTAGTCTCGTTTGATAGGTCCACGTAATGCCCTGCATTACACACCGCTGAAAAGACACAAATACAATGTAAGCTACATGAATGTACATCTCTGAGCATTTGATGACAACACATTTTTCATCATTTTTTCATTGTATAGTCGGAACATGAGAGCATAAAACCGACATTTACACTCAATCATCAATTATTGTGTCAATCATTTCTCAGAATTACGATCACATTATAATTGTAATCTCTGATCAGTTATATTTTGCATGTTAAGAATAATAAGCTTTTTGATAAATACATAGGTTTGACAATATATATGTGATGATAGATTTTGCATGCTCTGTACAAAATTTGAACCTTGCAATGGTAATAATGCTTTGAGTAGATTAACATAGCAGCATAAAGTATAAATTCATTATTTTCACAGTTCCTGGAAAGTTATGTGATTTTTCTTTATGATTACTTCTGGACAATAACCATAACACTTTGTTACACTTTGCCTTGGTGAATAAATAACTTAGGAAACAATAATTTTACGTTGATGTAAAGAAAAATGTACCAGTAGATAATTTATTTTGGTTAGGGTATAAAATATAATAATAATTAAAAAAATTACCCAGATACATGTAAGAACCTCACAAGATTTTTATATTGGTAAGCTTAATATTGCCATAATCAAATAACCCATACCATCATGATTATATGAAATGATAAAAAAAAGTATGTGTGTACATCTGAGAACATGGGGAGATGTTAATGATGACAATATTAAGAGCAACATCAAATGCGAATGGAATGGGAAGTGGAAGAGAGAGAGAGAGGGGGAGAGAAAGAGTGAGAGGGGGGGGGGGGGATTTGAGACTCACCAACACAATCAGTGGCACTTGCTGCTCCTGGTTCCAGAGTTACATAACCGGCGGGACAAGGGAAACAGCTTTCAATTCCAGTTTCGTTTTGGTACGTATCAAGAGGGCACTGGAGACATGTAATGTTACTAAGATCCGACCACACATCTTGGTAATGACCAAGTGGACATGGTTCTGTATCAAATGAGAATAATAACATGTTATCAACTAATGGTAATACATTCAAATTTGCAAGATTTGTGTTGTGTTATAGTGGAGTGGTATAATGGTTCATTCACTTCTAGGAAGAACAGAGCCATTTTAATAATGGCTCTGAATAGAGCTTTCCAGCCGTTTTTGAATTCTTGATTTGTATTATTTGTAAATTGTATTCTTGTATGTATTGAATTTTTTTATACGGAAAATAAAACCAAACCAAACCAAACTTAACTCTCAATCCAAGGACGTCTATCACCACTGTGGCTTTTTCTTTGTCTGCTATGTGAATGGTATTATCTCTGTGCAGATTTGTAATGGCTGAATGTTAGGCCTAGGGATATCTGGAAGCAGATGGAGCAAGCCCTAGCCTGGTTCAGGAGTTTGAGCCCTGGCTCAATACGTTGAATGATGTCTTTTTTATCAAATAGTCTCGGGTTTATTTGGTAAGGCTCCGTTAGTTGTCTGCTGGATCGAAGATGATAGGTTTAAAGAAGCTTGGCGAAGAAATTTCACATAATCACTCAAAATGGTCAAATTATACATGTCCGGATAGCGTAGACCAATTTGAACACACACATTCTGCTCTAAAGTCTTGTAAATATAAATGAAACGTGGTAGGAAGCTTTTCCAAGAACCTTCTCAAACTTCTATTCCTCGCTTGAACAATTCGTTCGCGCAGTAGGCCGATTATGACGTCACTGGTTGGGCACGATCGCAATTCTAGGCATCAAGTTCGCCTCTCGCACAGCTCGCGTGCGGTATTTTGCATAGGCCTATATGTATACATTATCCAGACTTTGCATGCTTCATATCCTGACCAGAAAGTGGAATAACAATCTCTAGAAATCATGTAATTACATATGATATTAAGCAAATTTATGATATATAATACGAGGGGTGAATCGTGCAATTTGATTTGTCCAAATACCCCTCCGTTCCGTGTAATTTGCTGAGATGTTTTGCATTTGTTCGGTCATCATGCCTTAGCATGATAGTGATTGCTGTTGATTATATACGGAGACCATTATGATGAGTGAATCGCGAGCGTCCCTTTGCATTTTTATGTCCTGTAGCTGCAGTTCTATTTATGAATGCTGCATATTTGTAATTGATTTTCGCCAAATATAATCTCACATCTAATCGTCTTTGTTTTGTTATCCGTGAAATTTGCTAAAAAGCCCTATACACATCCCGAAAAAAATTAGAAAATGTCTCTCCCAGTCACCCCATGCATGCAGTGACAAGGTGCATGACAGATCGATCGATCGCCAGTTGAGCAGGGCCGGCGGAGCTGAGCGGCAGCTGGCAGCTCAGCTCGCGCTGATATACTATCACTTGACCAGCACCAGCATCGACGCCGTCTTCTCCGAATTGTTCTTTTTATTATCCCTCCTATACATATATATCACTACCAGTACCACTGTCACTAGTTGTGGAACTGTGCTCATCAGCTTCGAATTCTAAATCGAGTAAAACCTCTTCATCGAGCTCGGACATTTTGATGAGATATTTAGCGTTCGAGTGGCGTTTATATACGTATAATGCATGCAGGCGAGAGTTGTGTGAGAGCTCTTGGGAGCACTCTCGCGCTCATGTGCCCAACCTCATACGTCATAAATCGTACGTCACACTAGCGGGCCGATCTAGGGCGGAATAATCGGGTAGTAATTTCGCCACTTTTAATAGCAGATAAGTCAATTCTGTAACAATTTTTGATAACTATAATGATCAGTACTACAGCACCAGAAACCATGCCTAGTTTTTGACCCAAAGTGATTCCTGGTGCAATTCCTGGTGCAATTCCTGGTGCAATCCTGGGTTGTTTGTCAGTATCCGGCTCTGGTGGTTATTGAAAAAGTAGAGAATAGATAAAATGATGAAATAGTGGCAAAAATGAACAAGAATAATAAAATTAATGGAAATATTTCTTGATCTCTTGAATAAAATTATGGACCAATTCCACCATCCAAAGAGCAATTTTACAAACCAAAACAGAAGAAATTTTAAAAACAGATTCTCAGATTATCGTGATTACATATCATGTCTCAGCAAGTTACATACATGTCCTGAGTTTGATAGCAATCCATCTTTCAGTTCTAATGATGATGCGTTAACAAGCTTTTTTTACATACATAATGAGCCCATGACCTTTGACCTCATGACCCCCAAATCTAATTAGTTCATTGGTTCTTCAAGATACATACATGTCCTAAGTTTGATGATAATCCGTCCGTCGGTTCTAATGATGTGATCCAAGCTATTTTTGCATACGTAATGAGCCCCATGACTTTTGACCTCATGACCCCTAAATCTAATCACCTCATTGGCTCTGCAAGATACGTACATGTCCTGAGTTTAATGGTAATCCGTCCATCGGTTCTAATGATAATGTGATCACAAGCTAATGTTGCATACATAATGAGACCTATGACCTCATGGCCCAAAAATCTTATCGATTCTTTGGCTCGGCAAGATACCAAGTTTGGCGGGAATCCATCAACCGGTTCCTGAAATAACGCGATCACGAGAACGGGATGTACAGACAGATGAGGTACAACCTGAAAACATAATGCCTCCAGCTATTTTGTTGCGAAGGCTTAACAAATCAAGTAAGTAATCGCAAATTTGCATTATTCCTATTAACAATTCCTGTGGCCCGGCCCCCTCACTGGAGGGATACCATGCGTGTTCCCAAAATGTCCGGTAAAGGAGTACTTTTCACGCACCAAAGTCTGGCTCGTAATACACAAAAATCTGGCCCGTATTGACTTTACACACTGGACTTAGGAGGGCGTTTTCAAAAGGAGGGAACATGCATATGCGTAGGCCTACCCTAAATAACACCGAGTGGGGAGGGGGGGGGGGGGGAGCCGGGTCCTGTGGCAAAAGGAAACTATTTATTCTCATAAAGTATCTATAGCTAGGCTATCACACATTCTCATATGAGGCCACTGCTGTATTTTCAATAGGAATAGAACGTTGGGTCTGACTCTCTTTATACCTGTACAGTCTGCAAGATTGTCTGAACTTTCATTGAAAGTAATCAGGTTGCCAGGACATAGGATGCAGGATTCCTCACGATGATTGGTCTGGTCTTGATAGGTGTTTAGAGGACATGGAGTACATGATGAACTTTCCAGATAGCTCCCGGGCTGGCACACAACTACATAACCAAAAACAGTGGGAAATTCATGTAAACTGTAGAAACACAAACATAAGCATTATAAACATGTAGTTGTTGTGGTAGTAGTAGTAGCAGCAGCAGCAGTAGCAGTAGCAGTACTAGAGTAGTAGTAGTATACTAATAATAGTAGAAGTAGTGGTGGAAGTAGTAGAAGAAGTAGACTATACTGGCACAATGTCTGTTTTCTGTTATGGATGCAAGTTGTGAAAGTGTTATTTAATTCAGTTAAAATATATTTCTACACACAATCTAGTTTAAGTATGGCGAAGCATCACTCATAGTTTAGTTGAACAAATTGCAATATCCTTCCACCACAATAATTATAGTAATTCTGAACCTTAGCACCCCATGATCATATAAGAATCATATTTATGAGGATTTTCATGAATAAATTCTCTTTCTTGTCCCCTTACCGAAACAGTCGGTACTTTGTGAAGATCCATTCTGGATGGTAATCATTCCTGGAGCACATAGAATACATTCTTGTTCTTGATGCACATCACGATCTAAGAATGTGTTGAGTGGACACGGTATGCATTGTGGATTGGTCTCGTTTGATAGGTCCACGTAATGCCCTGCATTACACACCGCTGACAAGACACAAATACAATGTAAGCTACATGAATGTACCTCTCTGAGCATTTGATGACAACACATTTTTCATCATTTTTTCATTGTATAGTCGGAACATGAGAGCATAAAACCGACATTTACACTCAATCATCAATTATTGTGTCAATCATTTCTCAGAATTACGATCACATTATAATTGTAATCTCTGATCAGTTATATTTTGCATGTTAAGAATAATAAGCTTTTTGATAAATACATAGGTTTGACAATATATATGTGATGATAGATTTTGCATGCTCTGTACAAAATTTGAACCTTGCAATGGTAATAATGCTTTGAGTAGATTAACATAGCAGCATAAAGCATAAATTCATTATTTTCAAAGTTCCTGGAAAGGTATGTGATTTTTCTTTATGATTACTTCTGGACAATAACCATAACACTTTGTTACACTTTGCCTTGGTGAATAAATAACTTAGGAAACAATAATTTTACATTGATGTAAAGAAAAATGTACCAGTAGATAATTTATTTTGGTGTGGGTATAAAATATAGTAATAATTATTAAAAAAATTACCCAGATACATGTAAGAACCTCACAAGATTTTTATATTGGTAAGCTTAATATTTCCATAATCAAATAACCCATACCATCATAATTATATGAAATGATAAAAAAAAGTATGTGTGTACATCTGAGAACATGGGGAGATGTTAATGATGACAGTATTAAGAGCAACAACAAATGCGAATGGAATGGGAAATGGAAGAGAGAGGGGGGAGAGAAAGAGTAAGAGGGGGGGGGGGGATTTAAGACTCACCAACACAATCAGTGGCACTTGCTGCTCCTGGTTCCAGAGTTACATAACCAGCGGGACAAGGGAAACAGCTTTCAATTCCAGTTTCGTTTTGGTAGGTATCAAGAGGGCACTGGAGACATGTAATGTTATTAAGATCCGACCACACATCTTGGTAATGACCAAGTGGACATGGTTCTGTATCAAATGAGAATAACAACATGTTATCAACTAATGGTAATACATTCAAATTTGCATGATTTGTGTTGTGTTATAGTGGAGTGGTATAATGGTTCATTCACTTAACTCTCAATCCAAGGACGTCTATCACCACTGTGGCATTTTCTTTGTCTGCTATGTGAATAGTATTATCTCTGTGCAGATTTGTAATGGCTGAATGTTAGGCCTAGGGATATCTGGAAGCAGATGGAGCAAGCCCTAGCCTGGTTCAGGAGTTTGAGCCCTGGCTCAATACGTTGAATGATGTCTTTTTTATCAAATAGTCTCGGGTTTATTTGGTAAGGCTCCGTTAGTTGTCTGCTGGATCGAAGATGATAGGTTTAAAGAAGCTTGGCGAAGAAATTTCACATAATCACTCAAAATGGTCAAATTATACATGTCCGGATAGCGTAGACCAATTTGAACACACACATTCTGCTCTAAAGTCTTGTAAATATAAATGAAACGTGGTAAGAAGCTTTTTCCAAGAACCTTCTCAAACTTCTATTCCTGGCTTGAACAGTTCGTTCGCGCAGTAGGCCGATTTTGATGTCACTGGTTGGGCACGATCGCAATTCCAGGCATCAAGTTCGCCTCTCGCACAGCTCGCGTGCAGTATTTTGCATAGGCCTATATGTATACATTATCCAGACTTTGCATGCTTCATATCCTGACCAGAAAGTGGAATAACAATCTCTAGAAATCATGTAATTACATATGATATTAAGCAAATTTATGATATATAATACGAGGGGTGAATCGTGCAATTTGATTTGTCCAAATACCCCTCCGTTCCGTGTAATTTGCTGAGATGTTTTGCATTTGTTCGGTCATCATGCCTTAGCGTGATAGTGATTGCTGTTGATTATATACGGAGACCATTATGTTGAGTGAATCGCGAGCGTCCCTTTGCATTTTTATGTCCTGTAGCTGCAGTTCTATTTATGAATGGTGCATATTTGTAATTGATTTTCGCCAAATATAATCTCACATCTATTCGTCTTTGTTTTGTTATCCATGAAATTTGCTAAAAAGCCCTATACACATCCCGAAAAATTAGAAAATGTCTCTCCCAGTCACCCCATGCATGCAGTGACAAGGTGCATGACAGATCGATCGATCGCCAGTTGAGCAGGGCCGGCGGAGCTGAGCGGCAGCTGGCAGCTCAGCTCTCGCTGATATACTATCACTTGACCTGCACCAGCATCGACGCCGTCTTCTCTGAATTGTTCTTTTTATTATCCCTCCTATACATATATATCACTACCAGTACCACTGTCACTAGTTGTGGAACTGTGCTCATCAACTTCGAATTCTAAATCGAGTAAAACTTCTTCATCGAGCTCGGACATTTTGATGAGATATTTAGCGTTCGAGTGGCGTTTATATACGTATAATGCATGCAGGCGAGAGTTGTGTGAGAGCTCTTGGGAGCACTCTCCCGCTCATGTGCCCAACCTCATACGTCATAAATCGTACGTCACACTAGCGGGCCGATCAAGGGCGGAATAATCGGGTAGTAATTTCGCCACTTTTAATAGCAGATAAGTCAATTCTGTAACAATTTTTGATAACTAAATATGAACCATTAGAAAGATTGTAACATTAACTTTGCAATGATACCAACATTATTAAGGTTAAAAGCCTTTTGAAACCTTCGCTCAGGTACTTTAACCTATATATCAAAACCTATATATAAAAGCCTTTTGAAACCTTCGCTCAGCTACTTTAACCTATATATCAAAATGTTGAGATAGAGAATGAGTGGCCCACTTTAGGGCCAACTATAAACCCTGTCAAAAGAATATGTGGTGTAACCGCAAACCTTGCTCAAATATTATCATCATTATCAATATCTCTGAATACAAGTATGTTGAAAGGGTACATTCTGCAATTCAGCTTAATTATCTTGATGGATTTGAAAGAAGTTTGTATCATGTTTAATGAACCTACCTATACAATGTTTGATATCATCAGCTCCGGGATCATTCGTTATTAAACCTGAGGGACATGGAAGACACTCAACTTGTCCCTCTTGATCTTGATATGTGTGTAGCAAGCAGGGTGCACACACAGCTGTGCTGGTGTTTGGTAGGAGGTACTCAAAAGTACCAGCGGGGCATACGACTATTGGGGGAAAAGAAGGATAAAATAAAGATATGATATCAATCATTAGGAACTAAATTCTACATTTTGTTCCACTATATGCCGTCAAAGATAAAGTTGAGTTCTGGTCAGGCGATGGCATCGTGAAAGAAATGGTGTGGAATCGACAAGAAAAAATTGATCACTTAGCATATAAGTTTTGGTGTGTACTGTTAGGTTCCGCAGTCATCAAAATGATAAGAAATTTGGCCCAGTCTTGGTAATGTCACAAAGTGGGTCCCTAATTTATAGAATTACCCATCTTGGTCTTTACACATACATGTGGCATAAAAATCTGGCCTCATTTTTAAACTTGTCATATTTAGAATATGGAGCCATTTGAAGAGCCATGCTTTTCAGGGAACATTTCTTCTCTGAAGTTCTTCCACACTTGCATAATAACAATGATACTCAACCTTCTGTTTAAGCTGTATCGACTATTAGAGAAAAGAAAAAGAAAAATCAAGATATGAAATTGTTAGGAAAGACATTCTACAAAAAGAAATTCTGCTATATGCCTTAAACTGTATTGCATATCACATCTCTGACCAATCTCTGTATGAGATATAAGATACATAGTTAGGATATCTTGCTTTTCTGGTGGAAAATTTAATGATTTCATATTGAAATAAATTTCCAAAAAAATGCTCTTTAATTCAAGCGTGTAATTTGCTACATTTGGCAAACCATCGATTAATGCAAAATATAATTCTAAACTAGATAGAACTTCGAGTGCGCGCAGTCAAAAATGATGCCTCCGTCATAGAGCAAATTTACAAACCAAATTTTCAAATTCAAGTTTGATTGTAATCCAATAGCAGGTTCTCAGAATATGTGATTACAAGCTATTTCTCATATACATATATGACTCTTTGATCTTTGACCTCATGTCCTTAAAATCTAATCAGTTCATTGGCTTTGCAAGATATACATGTCCTAACTTTGATTGTAATCCATCCCTGTGACCTTTGACCTCGTGACCCAGAAATCTAATGAGTTCCTTAACTCTGCAAGTTAAATACATGACCAAACTTTGGCAGGAATCCATCAGTCGGTACTTGATCGAGATTACACGATCACGGGAACGGGACGTACGTACGGAAAACCCGAAAACATAATGCCTCCGGCTACTTCGTAACAGAGGCATGAAAATGTTTATGCAGATGTTCAATTTGCTTGACCTACCACAGCTTCCCTGTACTGTCAAACCAGACCCTCTTGGACACGTAATCTTGACCTCGCTGCTACTTTGATTCGTGTCAACTGCAATGACCTGACCATTGACTTCCAAGGAGAAGGATCCATTTTCCAAACGGTGGTCAAATCTGTTGCTAAATTCGCTCAATGATTCCTCCATAGTTACTAAGGGGAAAAGTCAATACAGGTACATGACGGCGGTATGACTGAGGTGATAGTGTTGGGGCACAAGGGGCATCACGTTCGGACATGTGCCCTATGCATCAATGTATCCTTTACAAGAAGTACCTGTACTGTTGTAGGGGAGCATTCAAAATGTTTTTGATGATATCAACCGCCAACACTACTTTTTAATGTTGTATTACAACTTAATTAATACATATGATAAGGTAAATACATTTCTTTTTTTGTATCTATATATATCTTTATCAGTATTTTGTACCTTTTTGCACTGTTAAAAGGTACTTATATGTTTGCCAGACATAATAAAATGAACTTAATATCCCAACATAAAGACTGTTTCAGTAAGATTATAAGATATAATTCAATCTGAGTGTTATACACAACAAATTCAACATCATCAGATGTCTGGAAAATAAGAAAAGAAAATGAATCAATGCAAAAAATTCATTACAGAGGATGAGAAGAGACAAGAATAACTCATATACTGATAAGAACTGATCAACACAAAACATTAATTCCTGTTAATATTAATGCCAATTCTTCTAATCATTTTCAGTTTTAATTGAAATTCAATTACTTTTAGGTTAAATTTCATCTTATCAGTAAGGAGGTTTTTTTTAATTTGTTATTGATAGAGAGAGATAATAAAGCATACCAAGATTTTAGTGACCCTGTATTTTTTATGGAATGTACACATATCTCAACCCTAAGAGAGCTAAAGAACACATGAATTTATTAGTATTTTAGTGGCTCACCATTGCTTAAATCCATGTCGAATGAGATAGTGATAGGAGATTCTTCAACTGACCTCTTCTTCGACAGATCACAATTGTTGACCTTAATTAATTGAAGAAATACAGGTACTTTAAAAAAGCATAAAGAATGAAATAAAATGAGTAGCATGTAATATGTATGTACATGTATTTATATTCTTCTAGTAGGGAGGATCATTATTTCTTGTGCTTTTGTTTTTTTTCTCAAACTTCGAGCAGAACTAGATTCTTCCATATGTTTACATGTATGTAAATAAACAAAATGTTGCTTAAAAAATGGAACTTATAATACTAAATATAGAAAAGGTGATTTTTTTTAATGACCCTTATTCATGTTTAACAATATATGTATTGAGGTGTCTTGGCGTAGTAGCTCATTAAATTGACTTTCAACTTAGATTTTGAGTGTTCGAAACCCAAGGTATTGTAACGTTTTTATTAAACCGAGGGAAATTATAGTTGGCCAAAATCAATCATCAAACATGCTGCATCAAAATCAATCTAAACTCTCCAACAAAACTCAAGTAACTCAGGACAGTATATAAGACAACCTCACTCAAAGAAGGACGGAACAGAACTAACTTTAATATTCAAAATTATAACATGTCTCTTAGTACAAATCAGGCATCATAACAAAATAAACCAATCAGGGGAAAGTCATGTGATAAGAGAAACCAATGAGGTGAACAGGCTAGACACATCAAAGGTGAGAGGCAAAGAGAACGAATGAGAGAAGAGAAAGTGCATGTTGCTAGGGCAGGAAAAGGCAACCATGCATAGAGAATGAGAAGACAACAAAGGGAATGGGTTTGAAGGAGAGAGAGGAAAATAAGGTGTGGCAGTAGTGCAACTGAAAGACTGTGCTGTAAGAAGGTGAATGAAATGGGAACATGAGCTGGGAAAATGAATATGCAAATGAAGAATGCAAATATATAAATGAATATGTAATAATGGATAAGGAAGAGATAACAAATTTACTAACTGAAATATAAAGACAAATTCAAACTGTTACAGTATTAATCTGCAGTTGCATTTATGTGTAACAGATATCATGTATGATGGAACCCAAGGTTAATTTAACAGTTGCAGGGGCGCTGGACAATGCTTGCCGTGTCTCCACATGACAATAGCGCTATGGCTTCAACTGTGACCCGAAAACAAGCGGTCAATATTTGATTATAAACCAAATCATCCATGCCAATTTAAAAAAAAAAAAAGTTTTGACAAACTATGCATGTAAAAATGTACTTATTTGTAGGAATACTAACAGGTCTGAGAGCTCTGCGCGTGTGTCACTGTGCTTATCCATTGTTAACTTCACATGCAATCATTGTGGTCTTGCATTGCACGTGCTAGTAGAACTATACTTTGACCCTTTCCTACAAAGAGTTGATATTAATCGCAACTACCTGTATGTATATAAGAGATGGGAGACTGCAAACTTGCAATTGATTGGAGGACTTGCGATTGCTTTGGGTCAATCACAACTCTTTATAAGATGGGCCCTGGTCAATATTTTTTTTGCAATATTGCCCAGCAGTAGCTAGTGTTATGCCAGTAGTTTTAACCAATCGGAAGCCTAGAATCTTCATATGAGGTATATAATATAATTTATACAAAATATGATTGATGAACTTTAGGTGATGTCATACCAACCTGTATATTTGAGAGAGCACAATCAATGCAGCCACTGGCATGAACATTGTTCATGACGTTAGAGCTGACCAGTTCTTTAAGGCTTTCTTCGTCTGCTTCCGAAGCACATGTTGCACCTGGGTAAGCAAAGCTGACTTGCACCTCTAACGAATTCGGAGACATCGTTTCTAGGAATTTACATAGAAAGATAATAGTATCATCACTAAGCATTGGCCCATGGAAATTTGAAAGTTTTGCTCCTGTTTTTTTATAATGAAGTGTTTTTTCTTTGAATGATTGTGCAAAAAGCTGACATTTAGCACGACAGGTAAATGGACCTGATACAATTCCATCATCGCCAAAATGTGTCACTATTCTGTCAGGCTTTCATATGTACTTCATGTTTCCCTTTGTATAGCATCGTTTTTGTGGTAAAGTGGTTTACTGGAGTCTCAATCTGGAGTTGAGGATTCGCATCCCAGACCGACACTAACGTCTTTTGACAAGACATTAATCAACATTTGCCACTGTACACCCGGGTATACATTATATTATTAGTATCATTATCAGTACTATTATTAAGATATAATTTCAACAAAAAAAAGACATGATGCATACCTGCCAACCTGAGACAAGAGAAATTAGGAGTAATTTTTTCTGGATGGACTACGAGGTCGCGAACCACCGAAGGATTGGGGTAGTAGCCCGTAGATTGGGGGGGGGGGGGGGGGGGGGTACACAGGACTTTAAGGTCTATTTTTTTTTTCCATGTCGCTGTGTATATCTTCTATGAGCGCGAGCGCGGATGTCGGCGTGATCTGGTTATCAGTGCTGTGTTATGCTTTAGTCTTATACATACATACATACATATTGGTATTTATTGAGCGCCTTTACATGAACATGCTCAAGGCGCTTTACATTTCAAAATACAAACATAATAGTTATATACTCTCCAAGTGCATTACACTCTAAAAAAAAATAAAATAAAAAAATAAATTAAATTTAAAAAAAATCGGAGTTTTGAGGCATGCACTCGGAATTCGGAGTTGGTATGAAAAATGCGGAGGAACTCCGCCTAAATCGGGGTGGTTGGCAGGTATGATGATGTGCTGTGGCGGGTTAACTTACCCACGCAAGGAGGCAAACTTGCTCTGCGGTTGTCATCACTTTCATGATCCCATTTGTAATCTGACTCCAGGCCACAGGAATACTCTGGCAGTGTAGGTTGAACAAAGCCAAGATCAGGTGAGTTACAACTAACTGTGCACTTCTTGGTTTCATCTTCACTCCAACAGTTAAGTGTGGCATTCTCAGGACTCTGCAGGTGAAGACAACCTTTAAAGTACAAGAGACAAGACAATTGCAACCCCTGTCAATCATAAGAGGTCTATTTTTGACAATATACAGGTGAGTTAATCTATTTTTACAGTACAAAAAATATGTAAAATAATCATCATTGCAAACATGCATCATCACGGTGTCGGGTTGGACGTTTCATTTCCCTTGTGACCCTTATCCCAGCTTCATGTCTCGAGCATCTGTCTGGGTGAGGCCAGATGCTCATTGCAATACAAGTACATGTAAATAATATATTTTTGTTAAACACTTCATATCTAAGTGCAAGGTTGAAATCAATCTGGAAATTAGGAAAAAACAAAGACAGGGAGACGGATTGAAGTTACAATTTGGGGTTGGTAGGTACCTGGACAATCCTGAATATTACATGGTTCTTGTCTTGTATTTTCTCCATGACAAGGTTGTCCATATTCATTAGGTGGTGGGTTGGTACATTCCCTTGAAGTGTTTTGAGTTCCACCTTCACAAGATGCACTGCATGGACTCCATGGCAACCAATCACTCCAACCACCATCAACTAAAGAACGAGAATATTCAACATTTCACTAATTATGATATGAATCATCAAAGTAATGAAATTTAGATGATCTTGTATAATATACCATCGTAACAAAAGCTTATCAAGTAACTTTCGGGATTCCTTTTTAATTAAATTCGGCCTTTAGTTTAAAAACAGCTGAATATCTGTATTTGCATCAACATTTTGATAGTGTAATAATCTCGTAAAAATAATTGTTAATTGTATGGACATTCCTGACAAATCCCACATCCCTCAATCTTTTACGAAGCATTCATGACATAATTTTAAAAAAGAAAATTAATCTCCCTTTGCTAATGCCAGTACATGTATTAATACAGATGGAGAAATAAAACTCAATTCAAACATCAATTTGCAGATGAAAGTTATCGAAATATGGCATATATGTTAATGGTTGCTGTACATACTTTCTTTGTAATAAAAGAAAAAGTAAGCCTCCAAAGGTCAAGGCTGTACAGTTAACATCTAAATTATTTATACCCCTGTTAATTTTGTGTTTTTCGTAGCTCAAGAATGAATGGTGAACTGGTTGAATTAGGGCATTTGATTAATACTTATAGATGTAAGCTTTGATGTTCTCAAGAAACCTTAATCAGGGATAATAAATTGTTTATACACTTAGAAAATTACCGAACTTTGAATAATTTAGCTGTAAACTGTATTTTGTAAATAAGGAATAGCTGAATCAACTTACTAATTTCAAGCTCACAAAACTCCCCAAAAAACCTTTCAGGGCATGAACAGTGAATTGTCCTATTCATGGTTGCACAGGATCCTCCATTCTCACAGCTCTCATTGTTGCACAGGTCGATAAACTTTTCACAGTTTATTCCAACATAATCTTCAAGACACAGGCAGGTATAGGAGCGAAGTTTGTCCACGCAAGTGCCTCCATTTTGACAGGGGGTCATGCTCTGACATTCATCAGTATCTACAACAAATCAGGGAAAAACTCAATGATAAACAAAGGTATAAATCTCTCATTTATACTCTCAATGTTACTCTTTGCCATGCATTATCAAGTCAATAAAGAAGTTTCTTTACTTACTAATCAATGTACTACATACAGAATTTAATTTTGAATATATCATCATATTCTCTTTCTGAAACAATATCTTGAAAATACTTGTGACAAGGGCACTATGCGAATTCGAACTTACTCATGCCAGCAAATTATAAAGTGCTTGATAAACCTGAGAGCTGATTAAAGATAAGAAATTATGAAAAATTGATGATGAACATACAAATAATTATAAGGTGATTATAAAAATGTACGAATCCCCATTTCAGGAGAAAACTTTTCCTTTACAATCCTATATAATCTAATACAAACTTTTAATCAATGATATTATATTAAGTACTTTGTTGAAAATGATATCCTTACCATCACATATTGAGGGAGTCAAGGAGGTTGTGGGAAAAGCCTGGTGGGAGTCAAAGTCTGTCCATGAAATAATGTTCCCATAAAGCTGTGGCAAACACTCTGATGTGACTCTAGACAACACGTCATCTGAAACATGTCCACTCCAAACGTTGATGCCAGTCATGTAAATAGAATCTACAAACAATTGAAAACAAATCACGTCCTTGTTCTTTGTGATCAAAGTAAAAAAATAGATTTCATTCTTGAGCACAAAACGAGCAACCAAGCAGAGAGGAGAAAGCAATGGACGCATTAATGGACGTTTTAATGTGTTAATACAAAGTTTCTGTACTTCAAATTGTGTCTTGCAACTCTAATGGTCTAAACATAGCACACAAAATAAAATACCACAGTCGAAAATGTACGTTTCCTCATTTCTGCATTTTTCTTTCATTTAGTATAGATAATCATATAAAGAAAAATTGGAATGGATATGAAGATCATGAAGTTATTTTTGAAATTTGGAAGATTGATAATCAGGGGCAGGAACAACCCTCGGCACTGCAATTGTACAAATTTGTGTAAAATTATATTCTAACATTATACCTTATCCTGTTTTTCTTTACTAAAATGGGGTCTCAACATTACTATAACGGATAGCAGCATTGGCCACTATTTATATCAGTGAATTTTTCCCCCCATGAGATCTTTTTCTTTGTTACGAGCCGGAGATTTTGGAAACACGCATGTGGTCACTCCGTTCTCATAGAGGGGGGGGGGGGCTACACGTACACGTGGTACGCGCACGCACGTTCTTCTTCTGCCAGCAGAAGTGACTGTGTGTGCGAACAAGTGGAAAATAGTTCATCACTTCTTTCATTTCTACGTCCAAATTTGTAATCAGTTTCAAGTTAAGGTAAATGCAAAATTGGATAATATCGGCTAACTGATATTTTGGTTCTTTGCCTTCTGTTTCAACACTGGCTTCAAGCCAATGTCGCATGTCGCATCATCGACCTCAGTTTTTTTTTTTTTTGAGGGGGTATCGTGCGCTGCCTGTACTGGGGACTTGGCTGGAAAGGTTTGGCTGCAAGATGTGAATCGATAAAGCACTTTCCGTATTACAGCAATGCTTTCCCATTATTCTTGCCTAAAACTCAGCAATTTTAAAGATCAAATGTATGAAGAAAAAAAAATCACATCACAAAGCTATTTATTATTCAAGTTTGAAACTTCCTCCTTTTTCTTCTCTCTCTCTCTCAAAATAGCGAAAGCAAACAATACAATCACACCTCGAACATAGCGAACATATATATTATGTTCTGTATGCACACACAGTGTGGCTGCTATGCACTATGCACCTATGCGAGTCCTTTGTTTGACCAACCCTCCGATTACGAAATGCGATTTAAAGGTCTGTATTACGAAACTGGCCTATTCAACAGAAATGATGAACTTATCTACATGACCATTTACTAAAGGCTGTCACCATGATTGCCTACAGTATTTGAGAAAAATCTTCATAAATTATTCATATTAATAGGAGGATTTCATTATTTTCTTTACTTCCATTAGTATGAATTTCAATTGGCCTACATTGTCTTCATTCATTTTTAAATACAAGTTTAGCGCATGGTAAAAACAACATTTGCATTACCGTATTTGCCGGCGATAAGGCCACACCGCCGCATAGGCCGCACCCCAACTTTGACATTTCAAAGAGAAAACAAAAACAAAAAACAAAACAAAAAACAAAGGAAAAAAAAAAACGGACAAAACAAAATTATCATAATTTTCTCGAAAATACTAATTTTTTGTTACATACTGATACCAAATTCATCAACATTCTTATAATTTACCAGGAGTTTAGCTAAAAAAGTGATCGCAGGCAGATTTGGTGTCCGATATATACCCCTACCACAATGTACGGTGTAATGCGAAACTGCATGAAATATGGAAAACAAAATGGCGACTTTGGATGGATGTTCGCAGCAGCTCCGTTAAACGGTCCCTTCCTTTACTTTTGCAATGCATTGGCACAAACTTAGATCAAGATCTATGGGCAAATGTTGTGTTAGGACGTTTATTTTCGTCTTCATGTCAACAATGCAAGGTAAAATTGTTGGTAAGATGTGTGGAAATGTCCTGTACCATAGTGGTATAGTTATTTTACCGTTTCTAGTCCCATATTAGCAAATTCATGCTGGTTTTGACTTTCGTTTTTTTTTTTTTTTACTCTTTCGTCGTAAAGGCCGCACCCCGACTTTTTGATATTTTCTCTTCCAAAAATACTGCGGCCTTTACGCCGGCAAATACAGTATACATCTTTTCTTTTACAGTAAAGAGCAATATTGGTCATTTTCGTAAGTTCGGATGACTTATCATACCGTTTTGGGCAAATTCATCAGCTCCAACTTCAAGTTGCAAGTTTCCTGAGAGATTGTATTGAGATGCATCACTATTGTCACTTCTAATCTCAGAGCCATCCAGGAGAACAGACCATCTTCCAGTGTTAATGAATAAGAGCAATACATGATGCCAGCGACCATCACAAAGGGTATGCCCAGTGGATGAATAAATCTGACTGAAAAAAAAAAAATTAAGGAATTCAATTATGCAACAGAATGAAAGATCCAATATGGTTATACTGTAATCACAATTTAGCGATTTCAAGCTGAAGATTGGGGTAGGTAGCATACATATTCTAACAGAATTTTACTATGCTATGTTTGTCTTCTTAATTTCTGATTTACCTATAGTCAGGTCAAGATATGGTTTGACCCCTCAAAATTGCAACAAAAGTTTTTTTCAACGGTTTCTAGTAGTATTCGACCTCAGAAATAACAAACTAAAAGTATACCAAAATCTAAGGTTCAGAAAGCTGTTATTTTCAAGATGACGTCCAAGACGGCCGACGATACCTACAAATTACCATAAATCACTTACTTTCCATCATAGAGACACAATTTGGTGTCTATCCCATGGTTTCGGAAGAGAAACCATTGAGATACAGTAAGTAAGAATGGTTTGTGATGGTCTAGGAAACCCCAAAATAAAAATTCTGGGCTTATTACCAGCTATTGATCAGTAGGAGTTTATTTGGCTGGGGTTAAGTTATCAAACGAGTGTTCTGGAAGGGAGAGTCTGGTATATCACAATATGTACTTATCTGAATTGGGGCATACTATGGGCCTGTCTTTATCAGCTCGAGTTTGCCAAATACGCCGCTATTTCTGATTCAGGTAATTAGACGGATCATGAAAAAACGGGATATTTGCTCAAGAAATCTTCCAAAGATATCTTGGGTTAGTTTGCAAAGTAGCCCTCAATTTGTGGTCCGTCCTCATCAGCCCAAAGACTCGCACTATGCGCTAACACTGAGCAAATTTCTCCAGCTCGAGTTTCGAGCTGATGAAGGTGCGATTTGTTACTTCGGGTTAATTTCCTGAATCACAAGATAGCAGGTTATTTGGCCCACTCAAGCTTTGCTATTCCTGTCTAATTTATCTTGATTGAGGTGTCATATGAAAGAGCCGAAAATGAACTTTCTAGAAATGTGATTTTCTCTTTGAAATTCAGATACCACCCGCCAACTGACTTGTTGGTACCCTCTTTTCAAATTGTTTTTATCACTCATGCGTGAAATATGCATCTTATGAGTTGAATTAAATGAAAGATGATCTAAGTTTTACAAATATGTGTCATTTATTAGTTATAATTGTGATTAAGTTATGATAAAACATTGATAATTCTCTGTTTTGTTCTTCTGGGACGCACTGTATATCCTTTGTTCCCAATCTAGCACCTCTCTCTGACATCGTCATCTTTCCATTTTCAGCACCCGTAGCATTGTTGTCCTTCATTTCATCTCGTCAGTAAACAGCCGAACCAGTAAATCCAGTTGAATCGCGAATAGTATACCGGGCTCTACGTAAGTGGCCACAGTACTAACAATTCCTCACTAACCTCCTCCTTACCAACCCTTAATGTCCCATTTATTTAGATTAACAAGCTAAGGCTTTTAAAGAACACTAAAGTTCAAGATATCTCTTGATGTAAATAGATGTTGAAGAAAAGACATGGATCCTAAGGATTTATTGATACTATTTTCATTGTTTGATTATACATGTATATACTGTCGGAAGAATCATTTGATACAGGTCAGTGATCTGTACATAAACATATATGACACCTTAAATATTAAATTGTGTCCCAACGCTCTTATTCTTTGACTTTAATTATTTCTATTGACTCTATTTCAATTATTAATCTGTGAACTAATCCCTCACCAAAGTTGGAACGCCCGCTAACAGACCATATTTCATGTGTTCCTTCTCGGTTCCCAAATTCGCTGATTTTTTGCAGTGAAGGACAGGAGATAGGCATTAGATATATTATATGCATTACTTAACATTTCATTGTCCATAAGTACGGTAATTAAAAGTGTGCTTACATAAGGGTTTAATTCTTATGATGATGCTTTTCACACGTAAGTCCATGCATGATATAAGAAATTAAATGAGTGCTTTATGATCAATGAAAATTCTTACTTCATAATTCCCAACCATATTCAGGGTAATGTTGAATGGAAACACAGCAGATTCACTCACCCAGCTTTTTTGAAAATAAGACTGCAAGGATTGTAAATGCCGAACTGAAGATTACCCATGTTAAAGTGAACGAGCTGCTTGTCAGATGATGTCACATCTGCCTTCACCCAGAGAGAAACAGTTACATTCTGTAATTCGGTGCTCACATCAGCAGAAAACACAATGGAAGATATCTCAGGAACCAGTTTGAGATCGTAGTTATCAGGAATAACTGGGGAATAAAGGTAGCACAAGGTATACGTGTCACAATTACAGGGAAAGGGCTTTCATCGTCTTTATACAATAGTGTGCAGGTTAAGTAAAACGTTTATTCATTATTCACGGTCCATACATAATTTACTATCATACACAAAAAACTTGTTGTTTAAGAATGTCACAGCATTAAGTTTGAGTCAGAGCTGATATATATATATATATGTATATATACTAATATATGTATACCAATTTGATACCCATGAACATCAACATATAGAAGTCCTGTAGATCAGACGAAAGGAAAAAAATACAGTAAGATACTAGAAACCTAGTACCTGTTTCACATTCGTCCCCTGTATAGCTAGGATGACAAGTACAGATATACTGCATGAAGCTGTCTGTGCAGGTACCATTATTCTTGCATGGGCTGGAAACACACGATCTTACAAGCTCTTCACAGTTTGTACCACTGAAATATATAATAAACAAACATGATAACAACAATTGGAAGAACTGACAAAACACACAGTATGCAATGCTAAATATCAGTTAGTTGTATAGTCTTTAACTGCCTTCCCCTCAAATCTTCATCTTTATTTTGAAAACTGTTACAATAATTTTGCTTAAAATAAAGTTGTATATTGTTGTACTTTCTTTTTTTAGATGTTATGTATAACATTGCGTTTGACGGACCTAAGCACTTCATAAGAAGCGATAATTATTACCATTATTCATTATCTCTTTAGATTTAATAAACATCTCTTCTCCCCTAATTCAGCTGTATATTGTCACATTGCTATACGTGTAGTGTTTCCCTACATTACGGGCATTCTAGCATTTATTCAAAACCAGAATAATCTTATACAATACTCTTATTGCTATATCTACAGTTCTTACCGATAACCTTCTGCGCATTGGCAATCAAACCTATCAGTTCCTTCTATACATGTACCAAAGTTGACACAAGGGTTGGAGGAGCATTCAAGGATGTCAACTTCACAGAATTTTCCGGTGAATCCTTCAAAGAATTAAACACAAACATTGACCCTTTTAAATGAAATCGTAAAATATGAACAGTATGTATTCATCAATTTGTTTGTCACCACAAATAGATTTTTGATATGCTTTACTGCCTGTTTAAAAATTACAATTTATATATATTTAGGTAGAAGAATACCGCACCTGGTCAAAAGACATGTTAATGTGGAGGCAATATTTGTTACTCATTTTATCAAATGGTGTTCAATTCTAATAACAAAATTGTCATAAGAATTCATGTGCCTTCAGTCATGTGTATCATGAAAAACTCTGTAAAAAACAAACTGATGTATTAGTGCGAGAAAAACATGAATTCTTTGATCAAAGTGTGTTTCTAGTGAAATAATTCCCGATTGTGATTATGTAATGCATCATTCGCTTTCCTAAATACCCTTCCGAGAACTAGTGGCATTGTTAGAAGATGGGCACAGAGATCTGAACAGCTTTTTCTTACTAACCACTTGAGCAGGCACATGTATATCTCGATCTTCCATCTATACAAGTCGCTCCATGCTGGCAAGGATCAGAAAGACAGTCATCAATTTCCTGATCACAGAAGTCTCCAGTTACACCCAGTGGACATATACAGCGGTAGCTATCCCACTATATTAAAGTTGAAAGAAATTTACACAATATGAAACCTATGCATTGACCTTAATGTCAAACAATTCATTTGTATGTGTTTGATGCAACAAAAATACCATTCCAAGAATATATTTAAACAAGTCGATGCAAAGCGTAGCATCCCCTCGCAGGGTACAAATGGCCTATATACAGCAGAACAAATTACCTCCATTAGACTATAATATTATATTACTAGGCAAGGAACTTAACCACATTTTCACATATATAATTAGGTGTTTTTGCATATTGAATGAGCTATGACCTTTTAACTTTGACCTACATACTTCAAAATCGAATTTGGGCTGTATTTTATCACATTACTAAAGTTATAGAAAGGAAACTAGATTCGCATATTTAATGAGCTATTACCTTTGACCTACATACTCAAAAATTGAACTTACGCTGTGTTTTGATACCATGAACCTTTATATTAAATTTCATTAAAATCCGTCAAACATTACTGAAGTTAGATGCTGCTTATAAGTATCGGCTTGCATGGTGATGTAGATATACAGTAGCTTGCGGTTGCACCATGCGAGAGGGAGGATTGGGGAGTCCTGAAAAGGATTCTCGGTAATCTATTCTTTCTTAAGGGTGTGTAGTCTTGACAAGGACTGTTGGTGTAGTCTTGAAAAATACTTTTGGTTATCTTTCTTAGCTTATAGTTCTAAGTAGAACTATAGAGCCGGTTGGAGAAGATGGATGGATTACTGAGAGTCCAATCCTCCCTCTCTCTCACATGGTGCAACCGCAAGCTACTGTATATTACTGAAGTTATCGATCGGAAACCAAATTTGTTATGAATGGAAGGAATGACGGAAGGAAGGACGGTCAGCAGCGTTGCTATATCCCCTCTGACTTCGTTGGCGTGGGGATAATAATTGAACACAATTTGTGATATTTCTAATTTTTAATCTACAAATTCTTCGCTTCCAACAGACTAATCAGTAGGCCTATACTATGAGAGCATGCAAAACTCTGTACGACTCTTGGTCGTTCGCATTTTGGTAAAGATATTTCCGTCAAAATAGTTCATTGCTTGATGTCAGCACCAACAGATTAAACAAAATCACATCCAAGATCTCAAGGAATTATCTTTCTCTTCAAATTACGTCCTGATTCGAAGGCAGCATGTTGAAGTTAACATTGGAATTTCAGGTATGGAACACCATTTCCTCTGAAGATATTAAAGATTATACCTGGTCTTCACATGTCGAGCCGCTAGCACAGCGATGATTGACACAGTCATCAATGTCGACTTCACAGGTAAGTCCTGTAAAACCAGACAGACATTCGCAGGAGAAACTATCTTGATTAACAGTGCACACACCACCATTGTAGCAGGGGTTGTTATCACATGGTGTTAACTTCAGCTGGCACCATGACCCATATCTTCCTTCAGTACAAAGGCAGCTGTAGCTATTGATGCCGTCTATACAGGATGCCCCGTTTTCACAGGCATGATTCACGCAGTCAGCAACGTTTATCTTTCAAATAGTGAGATATTGATACACATATTAATTGTTCAGGGATCTATGAATAATAGACATTATATTAGGTAAAACACAAGTTCATGTACACTGTATATTTGCATGCTGAGGAGAATAATCACTTATTGCTATTTGATTCTTCTCAGATGGCGAACAGCGTGAGTTTCTAGACAAACATTCTGCCATTATTGAAGCTTGATTTGGGGACATGTGAAAAGGTATGCAAAGACACATTGAGACATAAATTAAACCTTACATGTATGAAATTATGAATAATGTGTTATATGCCTCATTTACTCCATTTTAACTGAAGACTCCATCTCGATAAAATCAATGATGATGGATATTTACTTCACATCGGTCACCAGTGAAGCCTAGTTGACACTGGCAGGTGAACGTCCCTCGTTGGTTGATACACCTTCCATCATTCTGACAGGGGGATGGTGACATCTCACATTCGTTGATCTCAGACTCACATTCTAATCCAGTGATGCCAGCCTTGCACGTACATATGTAACCCCCGATTACATTCTCACAGCGCACAGTATTTCCACTTGTGCATGGGTTTTGACGACAGTAGTCTACTCGCTTGTTGCATGTTGTTCCTGTGAATCCTGAGTCACAATGGCAGCTAGACAAAAAGGGGTAATGCAACAATGATAATTTCCTTTATCATGTTAATTAAATGAAATAAACACTGACATTATGATGTTTATAAACACATTTGGAAATACTGTAATTATAGACTGTTTCAAATAAGTGAGTGATTTTTAACTATAAGCTGGCAGGAAAATTATAGACCATACCTTCAGCAGTTTGCAGTATTATTCTAATGATTCAGATTTGTCTACATGGTTCACACAAAAGGCCTACAAGTATAAATTAGCCGATTTGGAAATAGGCCTCTACAAGATCAATCTCTAAACATCTGCTCTCAAAACCTTACTTTGAATTATTTAGATCTTGAATCCCATTACTTCATCAAGGCATTATAAAAATAATTACTGCATATATGAGCGATGTGTAAATTCACCAGGCCTTACCCCTTTCCCAGTATTCAAAACTGAATACTGAAGTAAACCAATGTTCAAATTATGTTTATTATTTCAAAGAAAGCATAAATCTTTGTAGATTACCGATATTTTGTCTTCTGGTTTTCACAAACACCTCCATTTCTGCATGTATTTAGACCACACAGCACGTCTTCAGCACAAGTGATTCCCAAGTATCCTGCTTCACATTCACATTCAAAAGAGGCTACACCATCAATGCATGTTCCATGCTCACATGGGCTATAACATATATAAATAAGGAAAGTTATAGATTGCAAAATATGTAAGCAAATTGTTGATATATTTCCTAAGGTAACATTACAGATCAATGTCACATTTTTTTTCGTTGTATAAGAACATTTAACTGGAGCATCAAATGCGACATGTTTTTACTAAGAAGGCAGGCCAACAAAAGACAGCTGTATAAGAGAACAAATTAAACTAAACATAGATAATCATATCTGATTGATAGAATTAAGAGTTTAGAGTAAAAACAGTAGACATTCAAATGCGTACTGTACAGGTTATTTCGGTCACGACATTCTTTTGAACGTTTCATTTCTTGAAAGAAATTCACATTTTAAGTGAACAAAAAAGGAATGTACATATGTTTGTATAAGGTAAACAAGGGAAACGCTCTCGGCGGTCTCGCCTGCATAACGCAATTCAATATGATAATCCAGAACGTCAATGACGTAGCGCTCATCCGCATCTCGCAACAACAAATATCGTAAATTTTATGTGGTACACTTTTGAACTGGTCAAAAAATAAAAATTTGATGCCCTGGAAGGGACATAATTTCATTTCATTTGCATGAAGTACCATAAATAATCAATGGAGCAAAATCTCACAATTCTGTGTAAAAGTTTAGTGTAACAAAGTTAGCTGTACGATATAAAGCAAACCAAATCAAAATCAGTCTAAAAATGAAGGAGAAGAAGCCTTTTTTGTGATTTCAAACAAATTTGCATAAATTAGCATAGATAATGAATTTCACGATTCTGTGTAGAAATTTTAAATCCCCCTCCTAGCCCTATCATATGAAACAATCTGAATCAAAATCGGTTGAAAAATAACGAAGAAGAAGCATTTTGAAAATCTTGATGTTGATGCCACAACAAAGTCTAAGTTTGTAGACCTTAAATGACCTTTGACCTTAACTTAACTCACATGATTGGGGAGACTTGATAACCCTATAGTCCAAGTTTCATTGACTAAAAACTTATACTTTCAAAATTATATCAAAAATTCAAAAACTTAACCTTAGGTTAAGTTTTTGATGTTGACGCCGCCGTCGCCGCCGTCGCCGTCAGCGTCACCTAAAAAGCAGCGCCTATGTCTCGCTTTTTGCTACGCAGGCGAGACAAAAATGGGGAATGAAATAAAGCCAAAAATCTAAGGTAAATAGATAAACAGGAAAAGAGGTGTAAAACAATCACTCACCTGCTCATACATTCATCCTGATCAACTTCACAGTGTATTCCTTCAAACCCTGGAGTACAGTCACATTGATAGGACTCTAGATCCTTCACACATGTACCTCCATTCAAACAAGGTGAACTGGCACAGCGGTTGATCTCATGCTCACAAAACAATCCTGTAGTAAAATGAAATAGTAAATTATCTCTGGAACATCTTCTGAAGATGGATAAGAAGGAATACAGACATACAGCCTTTTCAGGTATTTTATATATCTTTTTGTTATAATACATACCTTGTGTACTTTAACCAACTATATGCACTTTGCTCTAAGATGCCACAATTAAATCAATTAGCTATTTAAAATCAGATTGTTGAATCACCTTGATATGCTTGTGGGCACAGGCATTGAAATGTAACAGAATCTCCGCTACATGTAGCTCCATTGAGACAAGGGTCTTGGGCATCACAGACAGTCAACACCTCTTCACATCTCTCTCCAGTGTAACCTACATCACACAGGCATCTGAATGAAAGGGGTTCTTCAATGCAGGTTGAGTTTAGTCCACATGGATTGCCATCACACCATCTTATCTCCTCAGCACAGGTTTCCCCTAAATAAAGGAAACAAATCTCCTAAGACCATATGTACGTGACAGTATAGATCAAGATATAAAATTTATATCACATGACATCTCAACGCTCTATTACCAATGTGCCAAAGAATCATGTTGGTCATGACAATGCTGGTTTTCTTTTCAGTTTCGACCTTTAACACAAGTGATGACTTGGATCCTTAAAATACACAGCATATCCAACCAGAGAGGGTGCTCAAGGTGCTTCAAAGTAAACTTATTAATAATAATAAGAATATGGATATTTATATAGCGCCGGTATCCGCCAGGCTCTGACGCTCATGGCGATGTACATATTACAATCACAAACATATCACTTTCTTAACTACAATAAAGTAAACAAAAACAACACAAATTATTACGCTACATTGAAATAATTAAATAACACTGTTTAGAAAGAGATGGGTTTTTAGAGCAACTTTGAAGTCATGGAGGGCAGTTAAGTTACGAATACTAAGTGGCAGCTTGTTCCAAAGGGACGGACCAGAATGAGAAAAGGCTCTATCCCCCCAAGAACTGCACGTCTTAGGGACAACTAATAAGGAGGATTGAGATGAATGAAGATGTCTTGTAGGCTTATACTTAACAATCAACTTGATATTGTAAGAAGGAGCAGAGTCATACGAGGAATGGAAAACTAGCAACAACTTAAAAATGATTCGGTCACATACCAGGAGCCAGTGAAGAGTTTTGAGAATGGGGGTGATGTGAGTTCTACGAGAAGAAAGTGTGACAATACGTGCAGCAGTATTTTTGCAGTTTCTGGAGTCCACCAAGTTGTGTGTCAGGGAGCAGATAGAGAATAGAATTACAGAAATCTAAGCGTGATGAAATAAGAGCATGTACAAGTTTCTCTGTGGTTTCCTAATAAAAACTAGATTTCTCAGTTGATATCTGACTGACCTACAAATACTAGAAACTTGAGTTGACAATGACTTAGACGAGTTTAACATGACACCAAGGTTACGAAAATGCGAGGAAGGACTGATTACAGAATCTGATATGGATATATTGAACGACTGTATCTTAGCAAGATTTGATTTCGAACCAAATAAAATTAGTTCAGTTTTACTATCATTCAGTAAACATAATAAACTAAAGTGAAGGTTTATTGAAGTTTGGAAAATGGGCAAATTACACCTCTACAGATTGCTGAGAACATTAACCAAATGAGCAAAGTATGTTTTAAGCCCTCACTTATTGAGGAATAAATTAAATACAATTTTGATACCCTTTCCTGAACCCACTCACAAAGTGAAATGACGGCGTTATTTACATGCGAAATGCTGACGTCACAATATGAACAACCTTCATCACACAATCGGGACAATGTTAGATACCCATTGCAATTTTTAGATGTGGGTTAACGTTTGTATTTACCGCCAGTGGTGATATTTCCTTTATTTTGGGGCATTTTGAATGAGATACACTGAATAAATGATACTTTCTACAAATGTTTGTTTGATTTTTATGTTATCTTCCGTCACATTTGAGCATAAAAATCAGGAAAATAATCACATATTCTGAGGGCAGTTCAGCGTGTATGTGTCTGATCTGGAAATGCAAAGGACATTTTGCATGCTGACCTAACGACTCTTCTGGAGTAAAATAGGCAACAAGTTTACATTAAATTGTCCAGATATTCATTATGAAAATGTCTGATTAGGCTGATTAATTTATATTTTTGATAAATTAAGGCATAGGACCAGTTAAATGGGAATGGCTAGCTAGAGCGCCAGGCTGGGCTAGGCTGACTATGGCAAGTATGCAAGCTGCGCTAGGTGCGATGCGATGCACGCATACGTACAAGTACCTACAGTCGTACGTATATTGCACAGACTGCGGCTGCCCGGACTGCATTTAGGTATATATATATATATATATGTATTTATATAGCTATATTTTCACCATGACAGAAACAATCCAAAAGACAACACAACTCAAAAATTATACAAAATAATACAAAACTGAACTTGCCACATATTTCAGGCAAATACAATCAGGTGCAAATAAATATTACTACTTCTTAGATGGGTGAAACTGCGAAATGGAGAGAGTGTTTACAAAATTTGCATCAGGTAGGGCTGTTGGTGGCAATTAAAAAAACATACCTTCATATCCGTCAGGGCATTGGCAGATGTAAGTTGTTGCCTGCTCCGCACAAATAGCTCCATTCCTACAAGGATCTGGCTGACAGAAGTTGACCTCTGTCTCGCAGGTCTGTCCAATGTATCCCTCGGTACAGGTACATTCGAAGGCCAAGGTGGTATCATCAACAGCTGTACATGTGCCTCCATTTATACAGGGAGAGTCGCTGCATGCTGTCCTGACTTCATCACAGAACTTTCCGGCATAGGCCGCATGACACGCACAGACTGCTCTTTTTCCAAGATCTTTGCAAGTGCCACCATTTTGGCAGTTCCAATTAGCACATAAGTCAATGTCTTTGTCGCATATGAAACCATTGAATCCCGTTGTACATGAGCAGGTGAAACTGTTGATGCCATCAGTGCAAAGACCGTCGTTTAAGCAAGGACTTCTCTTGCAATCATCAATGTTACTAGAACATTTCACTCCTGTATATCCCTCTGGACACTGACAGGAGTATCCACCTAATGACAGTTCAGAGACTATGCAGGTTGCACCGTTTTCACATGGATTATCAACACAATGATCTATGTCCTCCGAGCAAGTTTTTCCACCAAAGCCAAAGGGACAAGAGCACTCAAAATCGCCAATGTTATTTGTACAGGTTGCACTGTTCATGCATGGTGATAGATCACAATAGTCAATTTCTGCCTCACACACGGAGCCTGTCAACATTGAAGAAGAAGAAAAAAGGGTTTTAGCTGCGATGGACATATGAACACAGGGAATGCACAGAAATATTATTGTATCAATTGATTTGTGGAAACAGAGACATGCATTCCTTTATAGGAAGAAATAAAACTTTAAAATTGCATGCCTGCGAATCCATGTTCAAATCCCCTTCTATAAAGTCAGACAAGTCCAAAGGATATTAAAGTGAACAGGCAAACAATAGATTTGATTAATACAGGAGATCCAAGAATCTTAGAATGCAGAAGGTAATTGATCGGACTTCATTGGAAGGTCAACACCAAAAAAATGACTAGATGATTACGTAACTGCCTGAAAAGACCATTTGTATTTCCCTAAAAAAAGAGTTGTAAAGTTTAGAATTGTTGAAAATGAGGACACATCATTAGTAAATGATAATCATACCTGTATATCCTGGAGCACACATGCATGTAAACTGATTGAATTCATTCACACAAGACCCTCCATTTACGCAAGGATTGGAGTTACACCTTAGAATCTGATCACCACACGAACGCCCTCTATATCCTTCTCGACAGATACACGTGAAGGAGTTCATTCCATCGCGGCAGATTGCACCGTGTTGGCATGGCTGGCTCTCACATTCATCAATATCTGTGCAAAAAGATATATTGAAACGCTTTACTATTACGAAAGGCTCCCTCTCCACAGTTACCCTTTGGCTTCTGAAATGGCGTAGAAAATTCCTAATTTCTGCCTCTCCTGGCCATTGACGCATCTGAGTTACTCCCTGCAGGATCTGATCTACCATGGATTACACAGCGCAGTCTAAACAACCTGCTTACAGGTATGGGAAGATGCAAGTAAAATATTCACAAGCGGGCATACATTGGTACTGATCCAGTGGACTGCGTGTGCAGGCATGGACCCCAGATCATGAACGGTCTATTGAGCTGTGACATGTAGATTGTCACATGCACTAGGAGGGACCTGACTAGGGCCAATGACGTGGGTCTTACTTTTGCTAAATAGTGGGAAGAAACAGTATTATAAGATGGGTAGAAGAATCCCTGCAATCTGATTGGTCAATAACGGTGTAGATATTTTTTACTGGATGCACGCGATATCAACACGATATATGCGATATATTGAGCATTGATACCACCAATATAGTTTCATGTAAAGGTAAGTCATTACATATGTTTTCATCCATTGCACTAAAAAAAATTGTATATTTTGGTATATTTTTTTATTTCATGATAAGTTTCATGAAATCATACTTTCCGGTTATTATCGGATGCATGGCTATATATGGCAAAATCATGCGTCTGTTAATTACCGGAAAGCAAGATTTTGCCATGCACCTAGTACATCTGTAAAATAACAGATTTTGTATTTTTGAAGATTTTTTGGGGGCCCCATTTTATAAAAATAGATGATGCACGGGTTTAATTCCGGTTCGGTTTAATTGTGTTCACGCGGTCCCTTCAAATTTGGTCTAATTTCGCCTTGTGGGTTCAAACCATTCAAAGGTAGCTTGTGCACACAATTCCTACCAATGCACTCAAACCTCTGCATCATTTGTATACTGTGAATGCCCCCCCCCCCCCAAAAAAAGACAATGTCTTTTATTTTGTAAATATTATTCTTACCAACACACATAGATGCAGCAGTAGAACCTGTTTGCAGTGTTGTAGTTTCACCAGGACATTGATGACATGTACTTCGCTGAGTTCCACTCTGATAAGTACCAAGCGGACAAGCCATGCAAGGGCCAAAGCCTGATGAAGAGTACTCTCCAGCTGCACAAAACTCTAAATCATATCAATCAACAAATAATATCAAAGCAACCACTGTATAGTCAAGTGTGTCTGTTAAGATAGATTGACAAGGTCACAAGGCGACTATTCAAAAGTACTGAAAAGTGCAAACTATTTCTCATAACAGAAAACTTTAACTAATTTATTCTGGACTGCAAAGGAATGGAAATCATGTAACACAGGAGGTACAAATATTTTTTTGACCCGAGGACCTCTTCTGTTTTAATCTTATTCGTGTTGGTTCCTTATTTGCAATGGCCTTATGCATATAAATATATAGTTCTGCCCATTCTTGGTAAAATAATTAATAAATCACTAAATCTAAATATTAACCCACCATGGAATGGTATACCAGAAACTTATATGATATTGGTATTTCAAAGGTGAGCAAATTCAAAACTGCATAGAGTATGTTATTAAAGTTACGAAAAAGCCTTTACATACCAATGCATCTGAGAGACGAAGTAGAGCCTTTGTTCTGGGTTGTCGTGCCACCAGGGCAGCTAGTACATTCTGTAGAATAGAATTCCTCTTGATAGCTTCCTATTGGGCAATGGTTGCATGGCGCTAGACCGGTGCCCGAACTGTAACCAGGCTGGCAGATATCTGCAGCAAATAATTGTTAATGTCAATGTACATTATGGAAAGCTTAACAATCATGACATTCGAAAATGTAATAAAAACTAATGAAAATTCCAATATTTTGGGGCTATGTATTTTCTAGTGTCGTCATACAGCAAAAAGGTCATGTTTTTTTTTACAGCAAACAGAATAATTTGGATCATACTCCCTGGCAATCGACTGTTAGCCAGCCTATCACTTTCATTTCATTTCATTTCATTTCTTTATTGTGTCCATAAAGGATAATTGTTTATATGCACATGAACAATCTTGCTTTCAACATATTAGAACATAGGAACAACATATAATTGACATTCATAGGGCCCTGTTTTAGTATACATTTGATATAATATACATGGTCATGATGAATATACATTTAAATACTCTTTCTTCTTCTTCTTCTTCTTCTTCTTCTTCTTCTTCTCTCTTTCTTCTTACATACCCTCCATTTTTTTTAATTCTTATATGCTCTAATATGAAGTAGGTATTTTGTGTTAAAAATTATTTTTTGATATGGTATAACAGTAGGGGTACAACAGTAAAGTAAGTATACTAAAACAATATATATATTCGTGTAACATGTCAATGAGGGTATTTTGCATGGTTTTCACATTCTCTATTCTTTACTGGGTTTCATTAACTACTCTTATGGAAAGTGGAATGAATGAATTAATGCGGCGACTAGTTCTTGCTTTAACAGATCTCAGTCTTCGCTCGCTTCTCAGGTGTATGTACTGGTCAGACATAATGGATAGGGCCTTAGATACTACTCTTTCCTTACAGACTTCATCTAGGTCAACAGTATGGTTCATTATTTTGCTGGCTTGTTTTACAACCCTTCTCAGCTTTTGTTTGTCACTTTGCCTTGCATTGTTAAACCAGATAATGGAATTGGATAAATGGAATGTAATAGTACTCTGAATTATCGACTGGTAAAAGAGAAACAGAATTCTGTCGTTTACATGAAAGTACTTTAACTTTCTAAGAAAATATAAGCGCTGGTTGCATTTTGTTAGTGTGCGCTTTGACTTCTCTTCCCAAGACAGCTTATTGTCGATTTCTGTACCTAGGTATCTATAACTGTCAACATTCTCAATGGTATCATCATTAAAGTGTACAGGTCTATCAATGGGTTCAAAAGCTTTCTTTTGCCTAAAGTCAAAAACAATTTCTTTTGTTTTCTTTGAGTTCAGCAGTAAATAGTTCACACCAATCAAATTCATGGATTTTATGAAGATATTTCTCACTGCATAATGGATTTCATTATTTGACTTATCAATAAAATATCAACAAGGATAACATAGCATGCCTGACCGGATAATTATTTTCTGCCTCTATGTTTACATGTACTGTCCTAGCTATGCAATTGTACAATTCTACATCAATATTTTTATTTCAAAAAGATGAATAGAAGCCCCATCTGCAGATTTCAAGTTGGAAACAAATTCGCCTGGAAGAAATTTGTATTCTTAAAAGCAACTCGGCATCAATAATACATAAAGATGTATAGGAATTATGATACAAAAGAGATAAAACAAACATTACATTATTATCATCAATATCACAATGCTGATTCTCGTCTATCAACATGTTACACATACCAATGATGCCAACAGATAAAGACATATAAAGGCAATCACTGAAAAGGATCACGATATGTACCTATGCACTGGGTCGCATTCATGGATCCGACTGCAATAGTAGATTGTCCTTCGGGGCACTGATGACATGTGAATTGTCCATGTTTGTCTTGATATGTGCCTATTTCACACTGCATACATTCCTGAGTTTCATTGCCATAGTAGAAACCCCTTCCACATGGCACTGCACATTAAATAGAGAAAAATTCTTTCTAGTTGCATTTCGTTTCCGAATAATTGAATTAAATCAAGGCCTTGTTAAAAGCTCAAAAACAGTGAATCACTTTAATGATAAGTCATTAAAAATTAATCTGAAATAAAAGTTTTATAGAAACTTTTACTTCCAAGTAACGAAGGAATCACCCACATTTGTTGCATCGGCCTAATACCTAAATACCCTTTAGAGAGGAGGTATTATTTTGATTGGGTATATACGTATGCTAATCAACTTTATTTACCCATATTCCAGTTATTAAACAGCAGAATGTTAGTACTGATCATTTTGCAATCACTTTGTACAAGCTAATACTTCAACATGGTGCATCAAAGACCACACCTATGACCCATGTCCTAACAAAGTCTTATGTCGGGCAATTGATGCATTGTGTGCAAAGAGCTCTAGAAGATCCTATGACTTCTGTAGAAAACTCTGGTACTCGGTCACTTATATCATCAAGGTTATTGATGGGGTATCTTAAAGCCATCGTTTAACAATGTTAAATCTGAGATGCATGGCCCTACGTGTTATCAGTGTCTATAAACATGGCCTTCTTTCTACAAAAAGCTGTCTCTACTTGCCACTTATATATTCTCCCAGAAGAAAAAAAATTATTGTAAAAATTATTCAAGTTCTACACCTGTCTACAGTCATCACTTTCCTAGTGTGTGTGTGTGGCCTTTATAGACAAATAAGAAGATAAAATAAGATCAATTTTCCAAATAATAATTATACGATGATCTCACCACAGCTATATTTTTTGCTTGCCGTGTATGGAGGATCGCATACCAGCTCTGCGTATTCAAACAAGACAGAGGTCTTATCCAGGTCTAAAGATATGTCATCCATGCTGGAATTCAGGTTCAAATTGTCATTTGCAACGAGGGTGTCCACAAGTTTTTCCATCTGATTCTCTGCATACAACACTGCATCAAAGTGGTCCTGGCCTTCACTCATGGTCAGTTTACGTCCAACATTAAAGTTAACAGTGAACCTGTAAGATGAACAATTATGGTTTTCTTTTTTAATTTTGCGTCATCACCTTATACCAAATTGTGGACTTGATATGGGATATAAATGTATATATATCATACAATCGTACATGTAAAATTAAAATTCATCTTTATGCTTTTTATGAATTTGGTGGACAACAAAATTAGTTCAATAAATTTGAGAACCCAAGAATTGAGCAGTATTAAAGGCATCATTTGAACAACTTGTCTATTGTGCTCAGTTTCCAGAAAGTGCATGAACCAACTGGACTTCTGCCCAAATGAAATTGGAGAAAAACTGATGCATGTCCCTATAATTATTATCAAAGTGTCATTGGAGATATATTAATTGTTTCTTTTGATGCAAATAATTTTGTCGGTGGTAAACCTATTTACCTTTTCCCCAAAGTTAGGACTCCCTTGTTAAAACCCACTTAATCAACATTAAAACCGGAGTGCTTTTAAACAAATTGTAGGGATAGCCATAGTTACTTAGCTCAGTTAATTCTGAATAATGTTCATACATGTATAGAATATTCATGACGAGTTACAACTACTTATAGGGAAATTATCTTCTTATGTTACTGAAAAAAAGTCTGAAGCTGTTGAACGAAGGGGTACAAAATCTGCCATCCTTGTCAATACAAAGTAATAATAATATCATCATTATCAACATCATCATCATTTATCAAAGTGAACATTTTCCTTCTTACGAAGGTTTCTGACTTTCGCGCCATGACACTCCCTCACTCCACTGCTAATACTAATAATAAATTACATATCTATAGCACTGAATTAAAATGTTTCTAAGCACCTTACATAAATTTGTCAAAAGAATCCAAAGCACATTACATAATTAAAGAAATAAATGGCTTATAAACTAATTTTAAAAAGGAAGTAGTAAGTAATATCAGACGAAATGTAAGGAATGGACAATAAGGAAGAATACAAAAGTAAACAAAATACTACACTTAATACATTCTTTAAAAAAACGTATAAAGACAAGACATAATGAAACACAATGAAAAACAATAATGAGGCACAGAGCAGTTAACATGATATGAATCACAAACGTTATCAGATGTTTACATGATCCTTACATGGGTTAATTAAAAGCTATATTTTTAGTGTAGTCTTAAAGACATCAAGTGAAGGGTCATCCCGCACTTCGAACCGTACCACAGTAAAGGGGCAGCTACGGAAAAGTCACGGTCATCAGACCGCGTGCAAGTTGGGGGGTCCTGGAGCAAACAGTAAATGGGCATTGGAAAAATACAAGAGCAGGAATTGTACCACAGTAAAGGGGCAGCTACGGAAAAGGCACGGTCATCAGACCGCGTGCAAGTTGGGGGGTCCTGGAGCAAACAGTAAATGGGCATTGGAAAAATACAAGAGCAGGAATTTACTCACACAAAGTCATGAGTTTCTCTCTTGTGTATATTTTTCAAAGAATCTTGAGAAAATTCGCGCTTCCTTCGGCCTAGGTCTCGCCTCCTTCTACGCACTACTTCGCTGGTAGGACCACATATCACTTGAACATCATCCACTGTGCATTCATCATCTTCAGTGCAGCTGTCACCAAAGCCTGAAGATCGGAATGATTCAAGGAATGCTGTAGCGATGGCTAACTTTGTCTCATTTGTGCCACAGGAACCACTGAAGTAGAATAATTCACTTGGAAGATTGATCCTACTCCCAAGCCTTGATTCTTTAAGAGAAAACAACACCACGAAAATGAGAAAGAATGTTGACTTATGAAATGTTCATGAGGCTCATACAGATGATGTACACATTGATAAACACTATACCTACATAACCAGGCATCGGAAAACAGATACACTGTGTAGAATTTGGTTGAAGGGGTTTGCGTTTAACCAGGTTTCAGCAATATAAATCAGAATATGCAGGAATTATCATGGGTATACCTAATTGCTGATTTTTTTTATTATGGTCATTGCGTATCAATCTTTTCAGCTTTGCAAAATTTCCTAGGGGACTGGTTGAAATTCAAAAGATACTAAGAGGGATAAAATTTCATACAAAGTTCATATCACTTTTCCATTTTATGATTTAACATATTTCTTTCCTGAAAAACCATTGGTGATTTTTTCTGCTGTTAAATATATGCATCTGTTATTCAGAAAAATATGAAATTTAAATGGTTGAAGTAAACAACAAATAGAGACTATTAACAGTCAATGTGTGCAATGTGTGATCTTAACTTTTAAAAATTAATGATTTCTGTACTCTGTGTCCAAATTATCTAAACCTGTGACAAATACGTTTCTCTATTTTCCTGCCTTTACACATAAAAAAAAATGTCCTTTGATTTGCTTTTCTGAAGGTTATTAAAAGAACCGATTTGCACACTCCTGTTTGACAATCCAAGAGATCGAAATGCATGGAAAATATGATAATATTACGACTCACCTGAACAGTCTGGCACTGTTCCATGAGGGTACCATTGTCCCGATAATCCACACACATACCGTGAAGGGATTTCCAAATTTAATCTTGGAATGTCAAAATTTTCATTACAAAACATTGAGCAAAAGACACCATCAGTCCACCCATCGCAAGCCAAAGCTCCATTCATTGGGGGATCTAGGCTTAGACATGGGTTTCCTGTAAAGAACATCAACAGAAGAACATATTGAACATACAGGTTATTAAGTTCATCTCCACTAACACATTAATCAGTTCATATTTACCACAATAAATCAATGTATCTACCTAATATTTGCTAGTTTATCTAAAACTACGCAGCCATCGAGAACTTAAAACGTCACCATGGCACAAGCCCCACCCCAATAAAATGTCTTCACAGGGTTCATGTGCGCAACCGCACGCCCGCCATCTTCCTCCTTCTATTCTCGTCTCGTTTGCCAGGAGAAAACACCTACAGCTATTAAAGTCACTGCTCAAAATGGAGGATTTTTTGTCCTTTTGACAAGGCTTAGTTAGTTTTGTGGCATTTAATTCTGTCTTCACTTTAATTACTATTAATTTTGTGGTATGGGATGC
Organism: Strongylocentrotus droebachiensis; assembly: GCA_035222895.1. NCBI lineage: Eukaryota > Metazoa > Echinodermata > Echinoidea > Camarodonta > Strongylocentrotidae > Strongylocentrotus > Strongylocentrotus droebachiensis. The sequence goes on from JAVYIG010005717.1 coordinate 64,367, forward strand.
CGGTCACATATTTTATTTTAGGTCGGACATTTGACTTTCATTTCTGTTTCGCAATTTCCTCTTTGCGACCGTTCTTGCAGGCTTTGTTACGCCGCTGGGTTGGGCGTTCTGTTTCGGCTTAGTGGCCTTTTGTTGGTTGGGATTTTTACATTGGTTAGGCGGATAATTTCATTCATCTGCCTAGCATCCCTCCTTAGCTCGTTCCGCCTGCTGGTCACAGCTAGCTGCAGTTTGCTTGTGATTGTTTGGATTTGTTTTTCGTGACTTTTGGGTTAGAGTTTAGTTTGTGAAACATTTTATTTGAAACTGTCTAGAAATAAAGTGAGCGTTGAGTTTATTTTGCTCTGGCTATTTGTTTGGATTTTCTCTTTTTCTATGGTTTTGTTATGGATACTTCTGAACCTGGTAGCAGTGCCTCTCCTGCAAGTCCAGCTTCCAGAGGTGTGAGCCGCGAGCCGACTACTTGCTGAGGTGTTGTCTTCTCGGGCATGTCAGTGGGTTAGTTAGGAATTGCTAGTAGGGGCTCCCGGACAACTTCTTTGCTGTTTGCGGACTCGACTCCTGTCGGGCTAGGCATTACAGCTACTGTTGGGACCCGTGGTCCCAGCAAGGGGGCTGACAGTTTACCGGCCACTAGCTCCCACCGCACACTGGGCACGGGTGTCGTCGGCTTGTCGACCACTGACGTTCGTGTCTGGGGGAAGAGTGTCATCCCTGTTGCGACCAACGACACTCGGACCCCAATCACTGGGTTAGCTCCAGACAGTGATGTGTGCCATTTGAGAGGTTTTGCAGCATTTGGGAGTAGTAAGAGACTGTCCATCCGCCCCATCCATGGGACGACCAACAAGTCTCAAGTGTAGACTTGAGTGAATCCGCCGAACCCCGTGCCACCTTGATAACTCAGGAGTCCACTCTCTCTAGCTCTCTCTCTCCCATCACAGACGCGTGGTTACGAGACAAGCAAAATATAAAAAGTATCCTATCGACCTGCTCTGCATGGCCTGTCCGCTATATCCGTATCCTGACCCCGTAGGTATCTTTGTTTAGTTTCGGATTCGGTTCCAGTCCCGGGCTCCCAGTAGGGTTACGGATTCGGCCTGGATTACCAGTTTGATTTTGGATCCGGTCCCGGGATACCGTTTCTGATCGAGATATCCGATTCGAGAATCTGGTTCACGGTCACCCATCATTGGTGGTTGAGAACCTTGAGAGTTTATGCGAAAGCCCCGAGTGACTCAGCTTGTGTTTGTGCAGCTACAAACAATAAGAGGCGGGTTCCCCCGTCTCAGACGGGTGTTTGGGAGCTGTAAGAGACCATCCGACAGCTCTGCTCGGTCCGATTAGACCCTGTCCGGTTTCCACGTGGCTCGATCTAATACCAGTTTGCCGGGATTGTGTCTGATCTTTTGGATCTTTCCTTCCAGTATCGGGACCTGTTTACAGGTACGTGATACCCAGGATCCTGTTCTCATACTGGTTTGGTACCCGGTTATGGTCATTCCTGGCGGCTCAGAGCCGCCTAGCCAAAGCTGCCCATCCTATCACAGTGGCGCTTGGCCTTCCTTTTGGCGAGGAGACTACTGATCGTGGTTGCGCCCGCCCCCTTGGGGCCAGGTTCTCCACGTAGCTGATTTTGAGGGTCAGGTTGGTGACTCTGAGTCATCAACTGAGTCACTAGTCAGGGCGGCCCCCAAGTCCCTCTTCAGATAAGGGGCTCCCTCCACAGGAATACTGCCGATGATGGTTTGCCAGTCCAGTGACAGGTATCTTGTGAGTAAGGGGTTTTCGCTCCTTCAGAGATCTCCTCCACTTTTAGTTACAGCTGCCATGACCAGCGCACTACTGAGATTGGTTTGACAGGGGGCGGGGAGAGGGGAAGGGGGAGGGGAAGGGGGAGGGGAAGGACTTCACGGGCTCAAGCTCGAGACTTCTCTCTTGCGCACTGTAGCGGGTCGGATCCGGTCACACTGAGCCTAATTCTGAGCTTACGAATTCTAGTAAAGCCGCTAAGCTCGCTTCTTCTGCCGTGTCTGCGGGTAAGAAGCGCAAGCATTCCGACGTCCAGCCTCTGGCTGGGTCAAAGGTAGAGAAGACCGAGTTTACAAGTCTTCACTTCAGTCGGTGTGTTCTCTAGCCGCTAAGGCTGGGCTTTGTGGCTTTTTGATGCATATGTTAGGGCAACTGGGGTTACCAGTAGACCCGAAAGGCATCCTGGGTTCGGGCGGAGGCTTAGCTTCTACCCCTTCCCGTGCCTCGGCCAGCAATGAGCCAGCCCTGGTCACACCTGAATCTGGTTTGTTTGGATTTCGCGGGTGTTGCTGCTCCGGCATTCTGGAAACCATTTAGGTCCGGGTTGCCTGGTGCTGCTGTGGGCCTTCTACCATGTGCCCTCGTCCCATTGGTGGGAGTTCGGCCTGTAGCTCCTGCTGCCCTTGGTGCTCCTCCAGGTAGGGAGTCGGCAGCTGCTTTGGGTTCCTTCCCTCACCCGTGGGGATGGGTGCCCCCAGCCCGTCAGTCTGACTGGGGTTTTTTCAGTTGACTTCACCCGTCAACAGAAAGATTTTGGTCACATGTAAGCTTCTCGCACCAAGCTCTTTCAGCCTCTGATGCAATGAGGCGTGGTCTAGTGGTGATTGAGCTAAACCTTCAAGCTTTAGCAAGGCGCTTGAGCAAGTTTGGTCACCCGACGCGAGGGGTAAGAAGTTTTTATTTGGTATTTTATGAGGTTTCTAATGAGTGACTGAATTGAGTTGAATTGAATTGAATTGTAGCCTACTGATGTCCAGTCTCCGACTGTGACTTAGGAGAGGGCTGTGGTGAAGTTTAGACCTCAGCCTGCCTTCTCTCCAGCCGTTCAGACTGGGCTTCTCGCTGTGTCGAAGCATCTTGGTGGGCAACAGGGTTTACCCTGGTCCCACCTATCACCCCAGGGACATGTGAGGGTATGACCCCTGCCCCGGGTGTGTCTAGTCTGAGCCCAGTTACACTTGTCTGGTGAAATCCGGTACTCGAGCTCAGCCTCTGAGATGCTTTCCATTTGGTGTGAAGACCTCGGGGTCTCACCCCGTTAGGCTTCGGTAGGTGTGATAGCGGATTTTTTAAATTTACTTGTTTGACAAGGGTAGAGCCCTTTCCACTTTCGTAGTTACCGTTAGCCATCGCCGCTACTCATGTCGGATTTCTGGACGGCAGGGGGTGTCTATTTCCCATTTCTTGTCCAAGTTACTGCGTTCCTTTTTTTCTGCAGCGGCCAGCTAACCCGAAGCTGGCTCCTCCTTGGAGCCTACCGAAGGATTTGGAGGCTTTGGCTAAGCTTCCTTTTGAGCCTATTGCTAAGGCGTCGCTTATTCATTTGACGGTAAAGACCTTGTTTCTTATGGTAATAGCATCTGGACAGAGGAGGAGTACACTCAATGCCCTACCTGATTCCACGGCCCTCCTCTATTGCCAAGAACCAGTCAGCGTCCTCCGGAGCGGTTGAGGTTTTCAGCCCTCTTTTGGATTTCTCCTTGGTCACAAGGTGCACAGTGAAGGCAGTTATCAAGTGGTACCTGGATAGGACCAAGGGTCATCGGAAAGATGATCAATTATTTCTCATCACTAGAGAGCCTTTCTCTCCTGTTTCTCGCGAGTCCATTTCTAGGTGGATCCTTGAAGCCATCCACGCGGCTGGCCTTGAGGCCCTCCTCCAAGAGGGCAGGGCCAGGGCACACGATACCAGAAGTATCAGCGTTTCCTGGGCACTTTTCAGGGAGTGGGCTTAGACGATATTTTGAAAGCTGCCTTTTGGCGGTCTCCCAATTCGTTTACTTTGTTTTATCTAAGGGACGTCTCCTCTGGTAAGGATTTTGCTTGCAACCTCTTGGGACATGCCTTCTGGTCCTTTCTGTGCTGGTCTAGCAAATAATAGGTAGATACATTGATTTATTGTGGTAAATCAGAAAAACCATAGCAGATTTTATTATATACTATATAAATCTATGTATCTACCACTGTCCCTCCCTCCGTCCCCTCCCTTGCCAGGCAACATGTCCGATGGGTTGTCTCTGGCGAGTTGGTAAAGAGGAAGATGGCGGGCGTGGGGTTGCGCACGTGAACCTTTGGGAAGGCGATGTATTGGGGTGGGGCATGCACGAATGTGACGTTTTATGTTCTTGATTGCTGCGTAGTTTAGATAAACTAATATGGTGATGGTGGTTATTTTACCTGACTGCTAAGAAAGCATAAATGCTTGTTAGTAAGCAACCAGACGGCCGACGGCTTTAGATCCTCTCTGAGGGACCAGGTAATGAGGGTTAATGCCTTACCAAAGGGCACTAGCGCATCGACTTGGTTTCGAACCCGGGTCACCAATTACGAGACCACTGCTCTACTGACTGAGCTATCGCACCTCCTCTAAACTAGCAAATAGTAGGTAGGTACATAGATTCATATAGTAAGCAAATAATTACCGTTTGTAAAGGTGATGGGGAAAAACTATCACTTCCGAGGCGATCTGGATGTAGCAATATTTCTGAAGCGAAGCTAAGGAAAGATAGCGTATACATTCAGATCGCCGAGGAAGTGATAGTTTGCCATCGCCTGAAACCAACAGGTGATTATTTGCTTTATATTCCACATCGGAAACATTTCACTTCTTCCATCATTTTAGAGCAACAAGTCATCAATTACCAGGTAGCAAATGGTGTACTAAACGTACAGTGTATGCAGTATGGTGGTGTAACCATAGTTCGCGCGTGATAAAAGTTTGCGTACTTACACTAAAAGCGTTTAAAGAGGAGAGCAATACGCAACATATACGATTAAAGTGCGTTGCACTGTGTAGACAGTACTTCTATCTTCAGTGAAAGTGCGTTGCAAACTTTTCTTCTCCCATCAATGATGGGTGAACTATCTTTCATCACATGATTTACTTTGGTCCAATCATAGAGCAAGATTCTTAGTATGTGGAATATAATAAATAATAAAATCAGCTATGATTTTTCTGATTTAAGGTTTTTTATTTTTATTCAAATTTTCATTTAAACAGTGTTGCCTCTTGAGTTAAAAGAAAACTTCTTCCCTTGAGGGTCCAGGATAAACAATACAAACAATATATACAAAAGTATACAAATTATTCATAACAGCCAATCATATTGTTGAACCTACTGCAGAATGAAAAAATATTTACCACAAATGAATGCAAACACATGTAAGAAAATTACATTTAAATGACGTATACTTAAGAAATGAAATGGGGAGAGATAGGTAAATTATTTGATAATTCTCACTCATCATAAAGATCTTATGAACGTGAAGTTTTGACTTACCTCTCACACTTACAATGAAGCTACAAGTAGATGTTTTTTCATTGTCTTGGTTTTCAGCCGTGCATACTATTAAGTGATCCTTGTTGACGGGTAAGGTGGCCATGAAATTGTCATAGTTTAAACATGAAATGTTGAGCTGATCCCCTGTTGGTTCAAAGAATTCAGGTGGATCCCATGTGACCTCTGCTGTTTGTTGGCTGGTCAAAACTTCAATGTCGCTAGGACATGACACCAGAACTGGGGAAATTTCGTCTGCAATTTTAATATTTAAAAAAAATCAATGATACTTTCAAAAGTATCCCTATACAAATGTGGTGATAAAGACAAAGCTCTACAGGATAGTTATTGTACGCAATTAGGGCTTATGAATTAATACTAACTTGCCTTGTTTCTTCTTAATGAAACTGTATCGATTATGCTATCAGAAACGTGATAATCAATATCTTACATCAAACTCTCATCAGATTTCATAATTTATTATATCTTTGAGTTTATCACACATCAATCTCTTTAAGCGTCATTCAGATATGCAGCATTAAACCACAGCTTTTTTTTTATTAATATTTTGTTAATAATAATGGCATGAAGTGTATCACGCTTAGACATAAATGTGTAGCTTGGTTTCTATTCTGAAGTCGTCGAGGACAACTCAAATGAAAAAATTAATTTGTATAACCTTGCACAAAGAGCATTTGTGTAAGTTTACAATATTTATAGTATCTATATAGGCTAAAAAGGCTTCATTCACATACAAGGCAGCAAAACCAGGTGCCATTAATTTACACGTAAAAATCGGCAGCAGTCTGCAGCGGCTTACCGCATCATCTTTGAACTTGCTACATGCATGATATTCTCTATTCTCTACCGTGTTTCAATAAACTGCATGAAGGCACAAAGTCACAAATAATTAGCTACAAAAAAAAATCCATGTATTACCTAGAACAGTAATTTTAATCGAACAGTTGACCCGATTGCCTGCATTATCCGAGAATGTGTAGATAAATGTAGTGTCTTGGGTCACGTTGTATGGAGATGTCAGATCAGATGGTGACGTTGTGACTATGAGGCTGCTACCATCTAAAGAGTCAGTAGCAGTAGGCGGAGTAAACGACACTTGTACACCCCAGGCTTCTTTTCGAGGGGCAGTGATGTGAGATGGACACGATTTCAAGATTGGTGCTGTGATATCTGCAGATTAATCGAAAATAATTTTGATTTGTGTTAATCTAGTTGAATGAATTGTAAGCATATACATACATATGCAATATCTAAAATCATCAGATCAATGATTTAAAGATAAACCTGATAAACATCTGTATTTCTGTTTGTTTTAGCAGACCCCTTAAACAAGCAATGGTAGATTGAAGTATCTTGAATAGATGAAGGTTCCAAAACCAAAGTCTAGCGAGAATTGCAAAATCATTTGACAGTTGCTTCAACCTTCTTAAAACTGATGATTGAGGGACAAAAACAGCATATACTCTGGCTTCTAATGGTTAGGAGCCAGAGCATATAACACTGAGTTCCTATAGGAAATATATTTATTCAGATGGTCATATCTCAGCCAATACTTAACATATTCAATAGGTTTTCGACATTTGGGCATTATTTTTTATGCTCTTTTGGAAAATGAAGAAAAAACTGAAAAATTCTAAAAATAGATTCTTATGACGTCACAGCTTCGGTGCTCTATATGTTGATGATGATGATGACTATGAATTATAGATTTATCACCATGTATATTTCGTTTGAAATAGCACTTAATGTTTTTGCAACTCACCCAAACATGCCAAATCTTCTGATGAGCCATTAATGAATCTGTTCCATTGACCATCACTTTCACAAACGATCGGTGATCCATTACCTTGTAAATCTCTACCAATAGGGCAGTAAGGTGTGCACCTGGTTCCTGCACTCAAATCAACTGGTCCAGCACATATAGACGGATTAATGTTGATATGCTCGGGGAAATCTAGAGGATCGCAACGGATGGCTGATAAACCAATAAAAAAGATTATTACCTTCATATATATATATATATAATTTTACAATTAAAATGCATACTTTATAGCTTGGTCTAGTTCTAGGCGGGCAATATTACCTGATATTTTCACTCTTCCTGGTTTCGCCTTTTACTTTGTTTACGAAAATTGCAGTCAATATTGAGCCCTATACATATTTTGTCCATTCGACATCCGGAACTTTCCAAGCAGCCAAGTTGGAGCTCACTTACAGCGTGGTAGCAGGGTACAGTAACCGTACAGTACCCTTACCTGATTCACAAAGGGATGGGTAATATTTATAATAGTGACTGGCTTATTGTCGGTGGGGTGACAAAACCTTGTATCTCAATTTTTTGAGATTTTGATTTTTTTGCATAATTGTGTACCTAATGGCCTACGACACCACCTGATAAATCCATGGAACGCCTCCTGTCTCGGTTTTTTCACAAATTCCACACAAAGGACGGTGTCACAGCACTAAGTCTGTTGAGACAGGAAAAGTTTTTCCGCTCTCCTGAAAATTCATGATTTTTGAGATACAAGGTTTTGTCACCCCACCGACGTTATCTTTCAGGGGATACAAGGATATCAATATTGCCCTTACTGAATTCATCTTCGACTCGGTCAATGTAAGGGCAATATCTATCGGTATCTCCCTCAAAGCCAGTCAATATTATATAAATATCATCTGTTCAGAGTCATGCAGCAGGGTTTTTAACTCTGGGTTGCGAACATTATATGAATTAAAGCCCTTCTGGCTCCAGACGATATCATAAACATAATATAATGAAATGAGTGAAAAATGAGAGTAGCAGACATCACGTTTTCCTTTCCTTAAAAAAAAAAATTCCCGGAATCAAACACAGATCTACATGTATGCTTAGAACACCAATCCCTTTCATACAATTTTGGCCTCAGAAACTACTCATGCATGTCATGGTTAAGACACCAGAAACCAATGCATATTTTGTTCAATCCTGGCAAACAGGTCTTCTGTTGATTCAATAGACCCGTTAACTAATCAAAAAATAAGTAACTGGTTAAAAAAATAAAAATTGTCATTGATAGTAAATTCATAAATGCTCAATAAATTGACCAAACATTTCTGACAGAAATTATATAAAACGACGAGTACTGATCTTTGCTGCATTGGGTGATAGTTTTAAAGTTTAGGAAATTTCAGATTTTTGTCATCTCTATTTGGAATATATCAAACTAAAATAGTTCATTAAAAATTATTTTTTAATAAAATGTGTTGATAGTAAGTCATAAATGCTCTAAAATTGACTATTAACATTTCTGACAAAAATTAAATAAAGCGGCCACGAGTAACATCCGCTTCTTTAGCCAGCAATCCTAGGTGCGTGTTACCTCACACGCCACCAATCACACTTTTGAAACAATGGCTGCGTAAACATTTAACAATTTAGCTACTCAACGGATTCAAATTGTATGAATTTTCTCTCTTTTGGTGAATCTTTCATGTATGGGTCATAGGGGGATGTAGGAAGTTATTAACGCCCATTTAGACCACCAATTGATGTAGTTTGGGTTTAATTCCCCCCCCCCCCCCTCCTAAATTAAACATCATTATTTGTTTATATACTTAGATTAGTATTTAGAATAATACTGTTAAAAAAATACAAACAATGCACTATGTTTAGAATGGACGAAAATTGGGGACGTCATTAACCCTATCTAGCCCGAGGGGGGGGGGGGGGGAGGAGGGGGAGAAGCCCCCCCCCCCCCCCTGACATTTTTTGCAATAATTTGTTAACGCAAAAAAAATCTTGCACTGAAATTTTGTGACTTTTTTTTTTCGAGTCTTGCGCATCTTTTGAATGAAATTTTTCGAAAATCGGACCTACCATTACAAGGTCACGTATCCTTTTGTCTTTGCATGTCAGCCCGAAAATCGCTCATTTTTGTGATTTGTGTACAAAACATATTGTAGATGGGGTGACAAAACCTCGTATCTCAAAAATCATGAATTTTCAGGAGAGCGAAAAAACTATCCTGTTTCAACAAATTTAGTGCTGTGACACCGTCCTTTTTTTTTAAAACTGGAATATTTATACAATTTTTAATGTCATTGTTATAATACAGTAAAATAATTGTTTTTATATTTGAAAGTGAGTTAAGAGGTTTTTGATTTTATCTACATTGAGATAGGAGTTTTTGGTTGTTATTCAAATTGAGATACGAGTTCTTACTTTCAACTCTGAATGAGTTACGAGGTTTTGGTTGAATAAGTTACGAGGATTTGAATACACTAACTTCGGTACTGTTAGGCCGTGTGTGAGTTACAAGAAAAGGAATTACGTATCTTATGTAACAAGGTTTTGTCAGTGCAGCTTCAAAGGGGGTTAAAGTTACGAGGTTTAGTTTAAGGGTGTTTGTGTGGAATTTGTTAAAAACCGAGACAGGAGGCGTTCCATGGATTTATCAGGTGGTGTCGTAGGTCATTAGCTACAAAATTATGCAAAAAAATGAAAATCTCAAAAAATTGAGATACAAGGTTTTGTCACCCCACCGACGATATGGAAATCTCATTTTTCAAATAAAGAGATAAAACATTGGTTATTTGGTCTTGTTTATAGTTTAGGTGTTTATTTTGGGGTCAAAATAGATGAATTATAGTTGAAAATGAAATGCAACAACAAAAACAATAAAATACATAAGTTAAAAAAACAGAGAAATCCATAAGAAATTATCAAAACAATAGATAACATAAGGAATAACCTGGCTCTTCCAATTTGTTTGGCTGTATTATTATCCCAAATGGTCTAAATGATATATGTAGTGAAAATTAATGTTTAAATATGAAGAATATATGACTTATGGATAAAAATGTGAATGTTATTACCATATTTGCATAAATTACCATAAATATGCAAATGAGTGAATTTTTCAAAAAAATTGAAATTACCATCGTATTCTATACACTTCACTTGACATGCATGCAAGTTTTCGCGGTGAAACGGCCGAGATAATAGGGGGGCCTTAGAAGCCCCCCCCCCCCCCCCCCCCCCCCGGGCTATGCAGTTTTAAAATAGCCCGGGCTATATAGGGTTAAAACACAATCCAAAATAGACCGTTACTCATTGATTCTTATTTATCAGTTTTTAAGGAAAAGGAACCAACAAAATTCTTGGAACAGTCAAAAGGCGTGCATGACGATTGCCCTCTACCGTGTGAGTCAAAAAAAAGTTTACACCTAGAAATTTGCTAATTATTAAAAAAATCATCTATGACCAGTAAACGATCATACATCTTATGAAAGAGTGTTTTGACCCAAATCATTTGGTATCATTCTTGTGTGGTATCTGTTCACGCTTGAATGAACAGGAGGCATAGTTTGCGAGAGTGCAAAAACAGACTTGCGCCAAAGTGATGCCTACATTATGTATTATGTTGGGATTAGCGGAGTGAGAGAATGAATTAAATGTATCAAATGAAATGCATTGCATATGCCTTTTGCAGAAGCAAAGTCACACTCACACACACACATGTTTGTTGATATTTGATATTCGATATTTGATATGTGTGGCATGATTAATTTTGTTAGCGATGTTAATTGGATCTGCAAAGACCGAATTAATACCCAAATCCTGATTGTTTTATTCAAACATCACATAAGCAACTTTGGCGCAAGTAGATTTTTGCACTCTAGCAAACAATGCCTCCTGTTCATCCAAGCGCTAACACATACCACACACAAATGATTTGGAATGAAACACTCTTTCATAAGATGTATAATAATTTACTGTTCATAGATGATTTCTTTAATAATTAGCAATTTTCTAGGTGTAAACTTTTTTTTGACTCACACTGTATATTCACTCCTTATGTTATGTCCCTACTAACATCGTCATTGATAGGTAACTGAGAAATATCAATAATAAGTTGACCTCATTAGTAAAAGGGTCTATATTCACCATTGAATAAGATCTTTACCTTCACATCTCGGTGTCGTTTGATAAGTCCAGCTCATTGTACGTCCATCATCCTCACATGTGACCATGCTAGAACCAGTCAGTTGATAGCCAGAATTGCAGGTTATGTTGCACTCTGCACCCCATATTGTATCACATACACCAGCAAACTCAGCAAAAGACGGCAGCAGGTACTGACGGCATCTGTGAACTTTATCATTAAAATTTGCATCAGAAAAAATGGGGTGAGTATCGTGATGTAATGAAAACATATTTTATTAGGATATGGCTTATCCACTTGACTGCTATTGGCTTAACCACTTGACTGCGGACCACGTACGTGAAAGTGTTCTTGCTCTTGCATGCCTGTGCTAACCACGCAAATGTACATGCTTAGGGCATTGCACTTTCAAGACCGTAGCACTGCATACCGTAAATCTCTGTGTATAAGGCGCACTTCTACTTTGAAGACAAAAAAAAATCAGGGAAAAAAAATTCTGGAAAAAAAAATTCTGTCATCTTTAATTTTAAAATTGTCTAAAGAGTAAAGACAAAATAAATATTTATCTCTTATTTTAAACACTGCATATTTTTTTTTAAAGCGGAAAATTACTAGGTAATCACAATAAGTTTCGATACTGATAGCTGTTGCAAGGCAAGTTCAGACTAGTCACAGAAAAAATGCGCAGTGCACCTCGTTAGCAATAATGCGTGCCCAAATGAACCCAAACAAATACGTGATCATAACAAGAAATCACTCAAAACTTTGAAAGCACATTTGGAAAGACAACTATTGCTCAACATTACCATAATTAGATACATAAATTGGACAAAGAATTCAATAGTCGTCCAAGAGATGCCACGGAAATTGTGATAACTGAGGAGTAACTGGGTACATTTTTATCAAATGGGGCCTGCTGCTTGTTATACTGCTTTTTACCGTAGAGGGCAGTATATTGGTTCTAGCCTCGTGGCTGAATTTACCTATAGTAACTCCTTAAATATCACTATTTCTATGACTTTTCTTGGACAACTATTGTATTCTTCCTCCAAGTTATGTATCTGCTTAAGGTAATTTTGAGTAGTTGTCTTTCCAATTGTGCTCTTGTAGTTTTTAATGATTTTTTGTTGTTGTTACGATCACGTGTATTTGTTTGGGTTCGTTTTGGCACCATTACAGCTAATAAAGTGCACTGCACTGCGCATTCTTTCTGTGACTAGTCTGATCGAACTAGTGCTTGCAACAGCTATTAGTATCAAAACTTGTTGTGATTACCAAGTAATTTTCAGCTTTTAAAAGAAGCATGTGGTGTTCAAAATAAGAGAAAAATATTTATTTTGTCTTTAAAAATTATACGATCGGTATGTTGTAAAGAAGTATTTTTTAGAAGGCCGTTTTATTATTCGAACATTAATGTTTCTTTCAACCTGATTTATTCATCCTGCCGAGAGACCCGGCCAGTACAGTAGCTAGCTATATAGCTGTGCTGTCAACAACAACCCCATAAGGCAAAGTGCTTTGCAACCCATATTTATAACGGCAGTTTCGATTGATTCAGGATGAGCTAGAATATGATTGGTAACTAGATGGAAATTCGACTGCGCGCAGTCGAAAATGATGCCTCCGTCATAGAGCAAGTTTACAAACCAAAACAGAAGAAATTTTTCAAATTCAAGTTTCATTGTAATCCATTAACAGGTTCTCAGAATATCGTGATTACAAGCAATTTCTCATATATATATATATATATATATGACCCTTTGATCTTTGACCTCATGACCCTAAAATCTACTCAGTTCATTGGCTCTGCAAGATGTCCTGAGTTAAATAGTAATCCATCTGTCAGTTCTAATGAGAATGCGTTCACAAGCTATTTTTGCATACATAATGTGCCCATGACATTTGACCTTTGACCTCATGACCCAAGAACCTACTCAGTTCATTGACTCTGTTTTTGCATATATAATGAGCCCTGTGACCTTTGACCTCGTGACCCCAAAATCTAATCAGTTCATCGGCTCTGCAAGATACATACATGACCAAAGTTTGGCAGGAATCCATCAATCGGTTCTTTGGATAACGCGATCACGAGCTGTTTTGGCATACATAATGAGCCCTGTGACCTTTGACCTCGTGACCCCAAAATCTAATCAGTTCATCGGCTCTGTAAGATACATACATGACCAAAGTTTGGCAGGAATCCATCAATCGGTTCTTCAGATAACGCAATCACGAGAACGGGACGTACGGACGGACGTACGGACGGACGGACGGACAACCAGAAAACATAATGCCTCCGGCTACTTTGTAACGGAGGCATAAAAAAGGCCAGATTTTTTTTGGAGGAGCGCCAGCTACTGTTTAAGACCTGTATAATGTCATTGCAGTGCTAATCACACAGTAGGGCTAGGCATTATGCAGTGCCACGGTCTTGAAAGTGCAATTAATGCCCTATAAAGCACGTACATGTACGTGGTACACACAGGCACGCGAGAGCGAGAACACGTACATGTACGTGGTCCGCAGTCAAGTGGTTAAAGGCACACTGTCCTACTTGAAGCTACTTGCTCCCTCTATATAGAAAACTTCCCCAATCGGTGCCTGTTGGTCCCCCATGATCCTCTTTTTCTTATGTTAAATGAGAGCTGAGTTAATGAGATAGCCACATGTCACACTGACCTCGCTGGCTCGCTGGGCGGTCTAATCCCTTCTGGTTGAAGTAGTAACGCCTCCCTTTAAGGAAGATACAAATGGCTCGAGTCTGGCCCCGTTTTATGATGGTGATTTGGTCTCATTACCGAATCCGCCAGAAGAAGATAATCTAAAATTTCTCAGGATAGCTTATGACAATGTGTCCTCATTACCTGTCTGGTAAAATCAAAGTCATTTTGAGGTAATTCTATTTCTTAATTCTGAAGAAGTTGAAATAAGTTTACTCTACTCTTCATGTTCTGTTATATACCAGTGTCTTACCCTGTACTGTAACGTCAAATGTACATGTCTTGTCATTTCCTGTAGCATCTGTGGCTGTGCACCTAACCTCAAAGTCACTTTCACCCATCAGGCCTTGTTCTTTGTTACATGCTATCATTGGTTCTTCACCACTGTTGTCCACAGCAGATACATTCCAGAAGACGTTTACCAGAGTTTCCCCACGAGGAGGGTTGAAAGTCAGATATTGAGGACATGTAGAAAATGATGGGCGTTGTATGTCTGCATGTATAGAGAAAAGGTCAGCAGGTAAATTTTGCGTACATGTGAGAAAAATGTAATTCAGCTGAACAAAATTATGAATAATATCATCAAATCATCAATTGCATATAGGATGGATTTTGGGGGTATTTAGAGTACAGTAATGATTTGTCATGGCCTGTTGTGTTGGGTGCAGGCACTGCAAATTTTACATCGATACACACATCAAAACAGCCAGGTTACTTTGAATGTGTCATCGGACTTACGTCTATTTGATTTAATTCATTATGATGAGTAATTTCAACAACATATTTTGATTTTCTTTTTACTTTCCATTTGTTATCAACGTATGATCATAGCATGTAATTTAGGCTTCATCAAAGCTTAACATTTAGTACACAAGCATTCTTCCACCCCAGTGGACTCTCTCAGTCAAGTGATTATTCAAATAAGTTACTTGCTGCCTCAAGATCACTGGAGCAGAGATGGGTGACAGTTAATAACCAGAGTCCCAATCCATTGAAGAATTAATCTTTTTGATTGAACAGGTTCTTTCACGAAGTGTGAATATGTCTCACCTTTGCAAGTTGTCACCGTGAGGTCTCCTGGAGCCCACTGTCCATTTCCCTGACATGACAGCACAGAGAAGTTAGGAGGATCAAGCTGGTAACCTTGTTGAGTACATGATACAACACATGACTGTCCAAAGACAGGAGCCATTGAACATTCCTCTGGAGTGACTGAGCCCCCGTCGGGCACTTCTAGGACTGAACATGATGCAGCTAGGAAAAGATAAACAAATACCCCTTATATTTTGAAATGTACAAGGCTTCGAAATTTGTCGATATGGAGCCTCCTTGAAAATGATAGAAAAGTGTCTGTTACAATCTATATTTCTCCTGTTTTGGGCTTTGGTAGGGGGATAATAAGCCTAAACATTTCAGTTTTCTACAAAGCAGGGGATCCAGTCCTGGAAAAGTAACCTCTTAGAGAATTCTGGTTCAGTATGAAAGCTTTGAATAAATATCTGGATTATCTGTTCTTTTAATATATAGACAGCTATAAGAGGTAGCCCTCAGATTTTTCAGGTTACCTACTTACACCTGGGTGGAGAGTTACAATGTAAGTTAAAGACTTGAAACATGAAGCTATTGTTGGGCTTGGATTCAAACTCTCAACCTTATGATTGAAAGTCACTGAACCCCTAGAACATAACATTTCTACATATATATATAGCACCTGCCTTACCTCTGCAATTGAAACTATTACTGGACCATGTTCCATCTGCTTGACAGATTGAGCTGCTATCACCAACCCTTTCAAAACCGTACAGACAGTAGAAAATACACTGAGTGCCGTAGACTTCGGTGTTCGGAGGGCTGTTAATGCAGCCCGATTTTACAGCGTTTTCAGGTGTTGTCAGCGCTGGACAGGTCTTTGCTATATATTTAGAAAATGTAGTCAATATTCATGAAAGTAATAGTTAAACAGTCTTGACGGTTAGTGTACATAATCTTCAAGGCCACTGAGAAGGCCGGTTGCACGGGGTTGCACTGTAAAAAAAGTATGCACCCCAAGATCAAACAAGAAGTTGAGGCTCAGCACATTTGTTGACAAATTAGTAAATGGACCATTTGCAGATAACTAAGGTCCTGGCTACATTAGGTCCTAGAATGAGAATCTTAGCATAATATGTTTCTGATGTATTTTTGTTTAATCTTATTTTTTATATAAGCGTTTAATAAACGGGCCCATTGGCAATTAGCTAGTTGATTGGGAATTGAAAGGCCATCAGTTATTAGTAGTAAAACTAGATGGAACTTTGAAAGTGATGCCTCCGCCATAGAGCCATTTTAAAAGCCAAAACAGAAGCAATTTTTTAAAATTCAAGTTCGATTGTAATCCATTCACAGCTTCTCAGAATATCGTGATTTCAAGCTTTTTTTCATATACATGTATGACCCTTTAATGATCTTTGACCTCATGACCCTAAAATCTAATCAGTTCATTGGCTCTGCAAGATACATACATGTCCCGAGTTTGATAGTAATCTATCTGTTGGCTCTAATGATATTGCGATCACAGGCTATTTTTGCATACATAATGAGCCCATGACCTTTGACCTCATGACCCCAAAATTTATTCAATTCATTATGGCTCTAGCTGCAAGATAGTTTGATAGTAATCCATCTGTCGGTTCTAATGATAATGCGATCACAAGCTATTTTTGCATACATAATGAGCCCCATGACCTTTGACCTCATGACCCCAAAATCTATTCAGTTCATTGGCTTTGCAAGATACATACATTTCCTGAGTTTGATGGTTATCCGTCCATCGGTTCTGATGATGTGATCACGAGCTATTTTTGCATTTATTATGAGCCCTGTGACCTTTGACCTTGTGACCCTAAAATCTAATCAGTTCATTGGCTCTGCAAGATACATACACGACCCAAGTTTTTCCGGTAATCCGTCTATCGGTTCATAATGAGCCCTGTGACTATTGACCTTTGACCTTGTGACCCCAAAATTTAATCAGTTCATTGGCTCTGCAAGATACCTACATGACCTAAGTTTAGCGGGAATCCATCAATCGGTTGAGATAATGCGATCACGAGAACAGGACGTACTGACGGGCGGACGGACAACCCAAAAACATAATGCCTCCGGCTACTTTGTAGCCGAGGCATAACCAGAAAAATATTATGATTTTTGTACAAAATTATAAACCCTAATCCCATTTTGATATTTCTCTATTCAGATATGTATTATATAAGCCGTAACATAAAAATTATCGGGCGATCTTGCTGCATATCAAGTTTCAAGTGATTCCTTTTGAAATTGCCCAGCAATGTCTATTCTTTATCTTTCATAAAGTGTACGCGACAAGAAATACCTCTTTTACCCTAAAAGTATTCCCCAGCAAGTATACAAATCCATACCAACGAGCTATATTCAAAATTCATAACTTTTGGTGGCAGAGCAGTGAATGACCTTTAGTAAACATGCATTTGGAATTGGATGTCCGCTATATAAGGCCTGTACATAACAAACGCACACACATGCACGCCCGCAGGCGCACACACGCACACCAGGGCATCGTTTCACGAAACCGTCCTAAGTACAAGGTCCACGACATCCCATTGATATACATGTTATTAATAATACACACATTTTCACAGGATGTCGGTACAACTTGTATTTACAACGGTTTCGTGAAACGCTGCCCTGGAATAGATCAATAGCCATTGAAAGACAATTGGGGTTCTAGCTGAATTCAAGTACACATTAACTTCACAAAAATATGTCCCATCTCCCATATAATAATTCTGAGACTCAAATGCATGTTGGACAAACCTTGACATACTGGTTCGGTACCGGTCCAACTCGCTGGTCCATAATCACCGCTCAATTCACACGTTCTTTTTTCTGATCCTACAAGGTCATATCCTTCATTACATGAGAAGGAACACTGAGATCCATACATAGGACTAACGGAGCAGTTGACAACAGATCCATGGAAAGGGGCTTGAAGTCGAGGACATCGGAAAACTACATCAACAAAAAATGAATAAAGGCATTAAATAAAAACAATGTATGGGGTGTAGACAGTGGTATAGGGTGGTGTCTAGCTGATAAAGGTATGCCTTCAGGCTAGAGGCATTGAATAAACATCATCTCTCCATCCCCACCTTAAAATAATAGTAAAATGGTTGGCCTAAAGAGAACAATGACAAAACTGAAGAGAGATTTAGAAAAATAAAAAAGGGGAAGACAGGAAACACCTCCCTTCTCATATATATTTATAGGCCCAAACCTATGTGTCTCTGTACAACATTCACTGCTGCACTATGAAGAAAAAAAGTCAATGCAGAGCGTAGCATCCCCTCGCAGGGTAAAAATGGCCTATATACCGGTAAGTCAGAACAAGTTACCTCCATTAGACTATACTATTATATTACTAAGTAAGGAAGTTATGAACCACATTTTCACATATATAACTAGGTTTTTTTGCATATTAACTTAATGAGCTATGACCTCTCACCTCTGATCTACATACCCCGAAATCGAACTTATGCTGTGTTTTGATACCATGAAACTTATATCAAATTTCATTTAAATCTGTTAAATATTACTAAAGTTATCGAACGGAAACCAGATTCGCATATTTATTGAGCTATGACCTTAGACCTATATACTCTGAATTCAAACTTAGGCTATGTTTTGATACCATGTTCCTTCACATCAAATTTGATTAAAATCTGTCAAACATTACTAAAGTTATTGAACGGAAACCAGATTTGCATATTTAATGAGCTATGACCTTTGACCTTCATACTCAGAAATTGAACTTAGGAGGTGTCTTGATACCATGTACCTTCATATCAAATTTAATTAAAATCCGTCAAACATTACTAAAGTTATCGATCGGAAACCAGATTTGTATTTTTGCGCATATTTAATGAGCTATGACCTTTGACCTACATAGTCCGAAATCAAACTTAGCCTGTATATGCAGGAACTCCACTGTATATACATGTATATATATGTATTAGCATGCACCAATGTCTTCATTATTAGCCATAAAACTCCCATTGTTTATGAAGCTCTTAATGGCATATGTAAGATAAATTCCTCGGGATCCACATATTCGTATTTTATATTCTGACTTTAACCCTTTGAGAGCCAGCCCGCGCACGGCAATTGTTTCCCCTGTGACAGAGCGATTTTGGTTACATCGCCAGTAATGGAAAATTTGGCGGTGCTTTCTACTTTCATTGTCCATTGCGCCTCATTCAGTCATCTTCATGATTTTTAGTAAATGTAAAAATGAAAGATCAGACTTTTTTCTTTCTAAAAATATAAATTTTGTTCATCAATACGAAAAAAAAGGTCTGTTATTTTTGAAGGAAATTGCCGTCTTATTTTGCTGAAGCTTCACGTCTTTCCTCTTCAATACACTCACAATACAAATTGCGCAAGCACCTCAGCACGCGCAGATCGGTCGATACCTCCATTCATTCCCCCATTGTCAATGATTGTCGTCTGCTAAATCTCGGCCGATTATCCTACATCCTCTTCTTTCAAAACAGTAATCTTCCAGAGAAGTTACTTAGAGTAGTTTAGGCCTACATGCTCTTCTTTCAAAACTCTTCTTTCAAAATGGTAATCTTCTAGAGTAGTTATTTCTATACATTTGTTTGTTCCTCTATAGGGTGGGGTCCTGAGATAAGCTGAGATAAGCGTTTCATAAAAGAGGAGGGACAGGAATGATTCGCTAAATTGGTCAAGTTGATGAAATGAAAAGGCACTGGTAATTATAGGGGAGAAGAATTACCAAGTAGTTTTATCAATGCATACTTTTATACTTACACAGTTGAGAGTAAGGTCGTTTATTTGTAGCCTAGTGAAACGCAGCGAATCGCAAATTTCATTTAAAAGGAATGGTCCTTTAGGTCTTCATGAATAGGCCTAATAATATTATTATATGAATAACTATACATCTATGGAAATATGAGGAAAACAACGCCCTCTCATATTGCCCGGCATATTGCCCAGCGAAAATCATCCAATCACCGATGGAAAATCGCCATGTAATCATCTTCATCAACAAAACCAATAATCCAAAGCCTTGAATCAAGGCAAGAATATAGAACGGACACGCACGTATGTCTCCAGCTGTACGGTTATTTTGAGGGCCTTTTTTCGATCCGAACACTAACTTAGGGTAAAGTTGAAATGATATCACCTTTTTCTCGATTTTTTTCCATGTAACTTTATTATTTTTTTAATAGATGAGATGAATGAATATATCTAAATAATACTTCAAAGAACTTTAGCACATAATAGCTCATAATAAGCTAGAAAACTTTGTCAAAATATTAGGGATACTTCTCGGCTTCTGTAGAAGCCCGTCGTCACAGACTTAACAACTCGCTCGGCTTCTATAGAAGCCCGTCGTCTCCAAAGTGTTAAATGTGCTTTATACAGGTTTTATGTTCAATGTCTATATAACTGTAACTTATCTGTTCCACATGGCTTTTGCCATTCCACTTACCCATTTTTCTTCTTTAGTAACTATATGTAGATTAAGAAAGCACAGTTGTAGTAATTTTTAAAAACTGTTCAAAATATTTATCTAAACTTTTCCATAGATTTGACAGTCAACAGGTTGTAACTTTTCACTATTTTTAATTCTATTTCCTTCAGAAGATAGTTTGAGGCATATTTACAAAAAGAGGTGACTTCAATCACATGTACTGTACTTGTATTTATTACATATTGCTATATTCATAATATCTTTATGAGTGACACATATATGACTGCTGAATCGGATTATTATGAATTGAAGAATTTATCTCAGTGCAAATCTTTATATTTTTCAGTATTGCATGCTTATGTTAGAAGTTTGAAAAAGAATATTGATAAATTACATTCATGTCTATTAAATGTCAAACCTTCTTTTTCAGTAATAGGAATAACAGAAACATGGATTTTTAAAAATTAGAAACTCCTGCCAATCCTCGAATTGGATGGATATAATTTTGTCGGTTGAGGTAGAAGTGATTGCTCAGGTGGTGGAGTTGGAATATTTATGAATGAATCATTGAAATATGAAATATGTGAAGACTTAAAATTATTTGTGAGTGAAGTAGAAAGTATGTTTGTAGAGCTTTTTATTAACAGGAAGAGTGTCATAGTTGGCGCAGTTTACAGACCACCAGGTCAGACAGTTCTTGCATTCAAGGAATCTTTTAAACCAATCCTCTTTATTGGTGATCACAAACCTTGCTACATAATGGGAGATTTCAATATCAATCATTTTCTTGGAGAAGAGATGGAGCCTAATGATTTTGTACAATTTATGAATTCCTATTCTTTTTCTCCTGTAATATCTAAGCCAACTCGAATTACTATAGAAACCTCAACTTTGTTGGATAATATTTTTGTTAACAGCACATGTGATGATTATTTGTCTGGAGTTATTACATACCCTGTAAGTGACCACATGCCAATATTTTGTATTTCTAATCTTATTATGAATTCAAACCAAAATGTAAGGTCTGTTTGAAGTGTGAGGCATATTAATGAAGAAAATATAATATTATTCTGTACTGAATTGAGTAAGGTAAACTGGGAATTCATTTTGAAAAATTCGACTTCTGATGTTAACCAGTTATACAATTCATCTGTTGAGGTTTTTGGCTCTATTTATGATCATTGCTTTCCAAAACAACAACCTAAAGAAAATTGAAAAGAAAAACGTAACCCATGGTATGATCATTCTTTAAAAAAGCTTTGTTGTAAGACAAATGCTTTGTAACACAAAATTTATAAAGAATCCCACCCATTACAGAGATGTTTACAAAAAGCAAAGGAATATTTTAAATAATGCGATTAAGAGTGCAAAACGTGACTATTATCAGAGGAATTTTATAGTAAAAGAAATGATTTGAAAGGAACATGGCGTGTTATAAACAATATTTTAAAATAACAAAAGAAAATTGATTGTCTAACTCTTTCAAAAGATGGAAAAAATATTGAGGAACCAACAGAAGTGTTGCGAGTTTTTAACAAATATTTTGTTTCTGTTGGCGAGGATGTTGTAAACAATATGCCTAATACTTTCTAATACTTTAACAAACCCTACTAAATATTTGAATGGTGATTATCCACAATCTTTATTTTTCACATGTACAAAGGAATAATCAATACAGTGTTAAGTATAAAAGAAGGCAAAAGCCCAGGTTACGATTATATAGACACAAGTTTTAAAACAATGTATATACATTGTAGCTCCAGTGTTAACTAATATTTTCAATACCTCTATAGAAACAGGATGCTTTCCAGATGCTTTAAAAGTTGCTAAAGTCTTGCCAATATTTAAAAAGGGAGATAAATCTTTGTGTACAAACTATCGACCTGTGTCCCTGCTTTCGGTCTTTGATAAACTTTTTGAAAAATTGATATGCAAAGCTAATGTATTATATTATTATATATGTAAACACAATATCTTGTACAATAGACAATTTGGTTTCTGCTCTGGACATTCTACATCTATGGCCCTACTTGAATTTATCGATCAAATTAATACAGCTTTTGAAAATAAGAGTATTGGACTAGGAATTTTTTTTGATCTATCGAAGGCATTCGACTCAATCAATCATGAAATTTTGATACATAAGTTGAAATTCTATGGTATCAGAGGATTTCTTTAGAATTGATACATAGCTATTTATTTAACAGGAAACAATTTGTTTTATATAGATGGTGTTAACTCCACATTATTGACACTCACTGGAGGTATTCCGCAAGGGTCAATTTTAGGGCCATTATTTTTCTATCGTATGTATAATGACATTCAATACGTAAGCCCAAACCTTTGCCCTGTCATCTTTGCAGATGACACAAACCTCTCTGTGTCAGGTAAAAAAATCAATGAAATATCAACCATAATACTTCAGAAATACCAAAAATTGAGTTGTGGTTTTTGGCTAACAAATTACTTATAATTTTTTTTTTTTTAAACTAATTATATGATATTCAAGCAGAAAAACAAAAAACTTTCAGGGCAAATCTGTGACATTATACTTAATAACTATAATATATTACAAGTTTCTAATGCTGTGTTTCTTGGAGTGGGCTCCACATATCAGTAATACCCAGTGGAAGATTTCATGAGCAATAAGTATACTATATAGAATAGGACACTTTATTCCTCTGAATATATTGATTAATACCTACAATACTATCATTCTTCCTCATCTGTTCTATTGTACTTTGATATGGGGGCATTGTGCAAAAACTTTACTGAATCAAGAATATGTTGCAATTACAAACTCTCACCCCAGAACTCCCTCTGAACTGCTTTTTAGGAAATTAAATGTACTTACCATAGTTCAAATACATGAATTGCAAGTTGGATCATTTATGTATATGTACAATATGTACAATAATATGTTACCCTCTATTTTCGATAATATGTTCAAGATAACAAAGGACGTTCATCCACATTACACTAGACATGCTAATGATTTATATATTCCTTTGTTAAAATACCATACTTCACGTAGATCAGTTAAATATTCCGGGGTAATTAGTTGGAATGCAATACCTACCCATATACAAATGTGCCCATCTGTTGCCTCATTTAAACGTAAATACAAGAACTATTTAATGAAGGAATTCCTATCGTATGTTTAGTTTAATTAGCCTGTACTCATTTGTCTATTTATTTACTACTCATTGTTTTGTTTTTTCTCTGTACTTTGTATTATTATCTGAGGACACTGGACCCAGCCTTTGAAAGGCCAATGGCCTCTGCTGGCTCCTCCATATTCTTTGTATTATTTATATTTATATATTTGCTTATAAGTATAATGTATTGTTAGATGTATTTTTTCACGAGAAATGGAAATAAATGACTTAAATTGAAATTGAATTGAATTGAATTTTGATATCATGTACCATCATATCAAATTTCATAGAAATCTGTCAAACAATACTAAAGTTATCGATTGGAAACCAATATTTGTTACGAACGGACGGATGGACGGACGGCAGCGTTACTATATCCCCTCCGACTTCGTCGGCAAGGGGATAACAAAGGAAAAACATAAAATTATTGGAAGTAGGATTGATTTATATATTTGTACCTGTAACGTGAACAATAACGTCACAAACTGCCGGATTTCCCTCAGAGTCAATAGCATTGTAGGTCAAACGTGTTGGGGTCTCAAGAAACTTGTTCTCGATTGGTATCATTGATTTCCTAAAAAAAGATGACAAATATTAAAACATGAGTAAGTTTACACTAGCTTTAGCACATCCTTAGCTAACTCTCAGGTAACTAATATGGTTTGCACAACAAGTCTGTCCGAGGGAATTGCTGTTTTTACCTAACATAATTAATTGATATATTTTGTATGGTATCCCAATAAACAGAACACTAAGAAATAACCTCTTTTGGGAGTGTATTTTAAGTGATTTGAAAGTATGGTGCCTTTTGAACTAGATTTAAACGTTATCGACACGTGCCTTCATTTAAAAAAAAAAGGTACTCCCGTTCACGTTTTTATCTCATCTAAAAACCACCAATTTATCACGCGACTGGAGTAACGTGATTCCACTTACCTCTGTAAATCAAGTGTTTATGACGAAATAACCACTTGACCAAGCAACAAGGTTTTTATCCTTTAACCGATGGTGGTGATAAATAAGTAATTATTTGGTCTTTTAAGCACCTTTATCAATTGGTTTCACTGGTTATCCAAGGTTGATGGTAATAATCACGTTACTTACACCGGCTAATCGTCTTATTGTTCTGTCCGTGAATCTCTGGTTGTATTAAATTAGTAGTTATTAGGTGTCTTAAAACACCTTTTTAAATGGTTTCAAAGTTACCATAACTTTCTTGGTGATGATCACGTGGCTAAAACTGATTACTAATCTAAGCTGTGAATCTGTGATATTCAGGTGTGAAAAATTAGTAATTCTTAGGTGTCTTAAAACACCTTTTTAAATGGTAGGCAAAGTTGCCATAAATCCCAGGGTGATGATCTCATGACTCAAACGGATTATTAATCTAAGCTGGGCATCCGTGATTTTTAGGTGTGAAAAATTAGTAATTATTAGGTGTCTTAAAACACCTTTTTAAATGGTTTCAAAGTTACCATAACTTTCTTAGTGATGATCACTTGGCTAAAACTGATTACTTATCTAAGCTGTGAATCCGTGATATTCAGGTGTGAAAGATTAGTAATTCTTAGGTGTCTTAAAACACCTTTTTAAATGGTAGTCAAAGTTGCCATAAGTTCCGCGGTAATGATCTCGTGACTCAAACGGATTATTAATATAAGCTGGGCATTTGTGATTTCCAGGTGTGAAAAATTAGTCATTCTTAGGTGTCTGAAAACACCTTTTTAAATGGTGGTGTCAAGGCATGACATTATTTTTTTCCCGTATTTGTTACGCGGCAGAATAATTACCTTTTTTACCTAAACTGAGACTATCAGCACTTTCGATACAGATCAAAACAAGACCGTACGAAGGTACTTCAACCATGTTGGTTGATCCTATTTTTTTCTTCATTTATATGCAAAAAACTGAAGGTATGTCTAATTGCAATGACGAACCTTCGTCATTGCCTTGTTTTCGTTCACATTCTGCCCCATTAATATTTTCCTCCTTATATTCCTCGTCAGAAAATCGCATTCGTTTTGCACATGATGCTTGTTATTCCTAGTTAGGTGCTTTCCTCATGTCCTTTTCCTTTCAAATTTCGTAGGCATCATCTCTAGCATCTCATCAAGGTCACCTACTTTTTCGATTTTCGAAATCACTCATGCATGACCGTCCAGGCGCCATTTTGTCCGTTTCTGGTCCATTTTAAGGCCTTTCTTTCTTCCTTCCTATCTCCACTATCACAGATCCTACAAACTTCTAACAAATTCCTCTAGATAGTCTGAGAGATGTTCTTTCATCTGCGACAAAAGACCTGACCTTCAAAATGCCATCTTCATACTCGAAATTCAAATCTAAAACCGACTCCGTCAAAAATCTCTCAAGTTCTTGAAAAATGGACCCCTAAATAATCTAAAACTGCCATAACTTTCTCATATAAATTCCGTTTTGTATTTAAATCTCACAGTATCTTTATCTCATAATTGCACATAGCCATGCCAAATTTCACGCTCCAATGGCTTTGCACAACATAAATAGCGCCCTCTAAAGTTCTGGGAATTGGCTTTCTGTCTGTGGCCGTATCTCCATAATGGCTTGGCAAACCCGTACCCTTTTTTGGATTTAGATACTTGAAGATATGCCCTTTCCAGCCATATACAAAATTATATACCCTATCACTGACCAAATTTGAGAAAATTGCCCTCCAAATTCGCCATTTTCAAGAAAATTGAGAAATAACTTCAACTTGCTCTAAAATGGCGATCGTTATACCTACATCAATGAAACTTTGCAGACATATGTATCCATATACATGACAACTGTTTACAAAGTTTGGTAAAATTCGAATATGTCAGCGCAAAGTTATCGCCCAAAATGATGAATTTACTATGGATTACGTAATAGCGCGTTCAATGCGCGCAATACATTGCGCGCAGTTAACAATGGTGTCAAACTGACCGCAATGAAGAGCCCTTTCGGATGATACCAAGTATTATATATGTTCACACAGAAAATTGTGAGTAAATCGCATTTGAACAAAGATCACTACACGAATTCCGCCGAGTTTCCGCCCGAACCTAACACGTTTCGGCTATGACGTCATTTTTTCAGACTGCTTTTCGCCCCTTAAACGTCCTTTTTTTTCCTTGAAAATTTGCAGTGACATGCCGAGTTCCAATACGCAGGGCACCTCTTGGCCGGATTTTTGAAATTGGTCAAGGGGGCCATTTAAGACGCCATTTTGTCCTATACATCTATTTTACATCACGTGTTTCGATAGGATTATCATAGAAAAAAAGAGAGTTGTTTACAATAACAACCATGAAATTCTCTTTCTAATGATACCAAATACGGCCCATAATGAGAGATAAAGAGAGGGAGAAAAAACAATTTAACTCCAGTCATAATACAGATTCTGTACGTTTTCCGCCCATGCATTACACGCATTGTCTATGGGGCATATCGGGTTCACGCTTTTGGCCCCCACAACGAACTTGATTGCAATGTCAAACATGCACCAAATCCCATTGGTTTGTGCACGCAGTGCTTGCGAGCCCTTTCTAGGTTCTTTCCCCTATCCCAATTTCTTTCAAACTTCGTAGGCATAGTACCATCCCATCAAGGTCACTGTTGATGCCTTTCTTTCGCCCTACCTATCTCCAATATCACAGAAGCTACAGACTTCGTGCAAATTGCTCTGGATAGTCCGAGAGAAGCTCTTTCGTTTGACACGTAGAAACACGGCGTCATTGCACGCACATCGTTCTGACACGATTGCATTTCTAGTTCCGTGCTATTATTCTTATAAGTGTATGTTATGCTAGGATTGTACGGTATCTTTAATGTTTTTGAGGTTTGTAGGACAAATTTGGGCCTCTTTTGAAGTGTAGATAGTGGTAAAAGTCTGTAATGGTATTGACTGTGCTTACGGTACTTGTGAAAGTGATTGATAATTTGTAAAATAATTCTTGGTTATATACTTCAAGGAAGTGTAAGAGATGCTGAAATGTCTCTTGATAGTTTATAAGTTATCTGGAGAAGTTCATTATTGCTTTTGGTGTCATATTTCATAAATTCGGGATGACACGTGAGACCTATTTTTCTCACGGTATTTTAGGACTTCAGTTAATTGTAGTACCTACATGTACAGATTATATAGCAGAGGGATATTTTTAGACGCCAGTTGTAGTGATCCGCCTTACGGTTAGTCTTGTTTATGTCGCCCTAGGTAATATCGCGTTATTCGTTTTAATACTTGAAAAGGGGAATGCATTTTTGTAATGTGATTTATATTATGCTGAATGGAGTTTTTATGTAATTCAGAAACGAGACAAAACAACATATTTTATTTTGCTTAAAGAAGACAATATTTATTAGAGTATAGAAGTGAATAGTTATTTGATAAAGAGTTCGAATGTGATTCTTTACTTCTAGTTGCTTTACTCTATAGTCTTAAACTTAAATACACCCTTGTAGGTCATGTATTCATTCTAGTTTGCATACAAAGAATGTAATCTAAGGAAAAAGGAACAATTTGGGTAATTTGAATCAATAGTCATTCTTTGTTTATCTTTGTTTCTTTACAGGATTCACACGATTGTTGAATGTGCTTTTCAGCGCCACAACTATTAAAGGGAAGCTAATTCAAGTTCACGCCTCCTGTGTGGTTATTATAACAACGTGGAAGTTAAGACACGGTCTTATAACAGGTGGTCAAAGTTACCATAAGTTCTGTGGTGATGATCTCGTGACTCAAACTGATTATTAATCTTAGGTGTGAATCTGTGATTTTTGAGGTGTGAACAATGAGTTATTCTTGGGTGTCTTGATGGTTTCACAGTTACCATTTAAGTTCCGTGGTGATAATCCCGTGACTGTTGGCATATTTTCATTGCACCAGTTGATAACTGGTCTGTGTGCGTATTTCCAGTTGCACCAGTTGATGACTGACTGTTGGCATATTTCCAGTTGAACCAGTTGACACCAATTAATTTGCATATTGAATATGGGGTGAGTGCAGATCTGTGTTTTAAACAATTTATCTGAATCTACAGCATATTTCTTAATTACTGATGATTTAGTTATACGCAATTCATTTTAAAAATACTATTAATATAAATTACCAGTTATTAGGACATTTTGCTACTTCGTATAAATTACATTTAATTAAACATGAATAAGGGAAACATTAACTATGAACTAAAATAATTTCAATAAAATACAAGTGTATGAAAATTTTTTGATTAATTAAATTATGTAAGTCTACTTATTACCAACGCCTTTACATTGGAAATACAGACGTACCAGTATTGAAGTGTTGTTGCCGTTCAACTGGTTGGAAGTTTTACCAAATGGTTCTAATGGCTCAGCTAGACCAGTTGAATTCTAACTGGCCTGGATCAACTGGATCATTTAGCCCATTTCAATTTCCAGGGTTACCAGTTGGCATTAACTGGTTCATCAACTGGACCAGTTGCAACTAGCTTTTTCTGCTGGGATGTTCGCACCCCACCCCCCCCCCCCCCCAACCCCTCCTTTTACCTAATGGTTCTTATGGCTTAGCTAGACCAGTTGAATTCTAACTGGCCTGGATCAACTGGATCATTTAGCCCTTTTCAATTTCCAGGGTTACCAGTTGGCATTAACTGGTTCATCAACTGGACCAGTTGCAACTAGCTTTTTCTGCTGAGATGTTCACATCCCCCCGCCCCTCCCCCACCCCCCACCCTTCCTCCCCCTCTAATCCCAAACTGCTTCCGCCGCACCTGGATGTAATTATGGAAGATCCAAAACACGATGTTCAGAAATGGGATGAGACCGTAATTATTTTGGTTCATTTATTGCGTAACATTTGCGTAATTATTGGGTTGAACGCGGGTTACTGTAACATGTTTCCTCTTCGACGTAAATTTGACGTGAATGAAGAACATGATTCATCTCAAGTCAGCCTCTTAATATTCACATGAATTTCATGCAGATATTTTGACTAAAACTATCACTAACGCTTCACGTGTTTCTGTGACGCGATTCTAAAACTTCTACAAAATGTGATAATTTCGATTATGAAGATGTAATTTCATAACCAAACAAAAACGGGAGTATTAGGTTTACCATGGTCTCCAAAGTAGGGATAATCACGTTATTATAATGGTGATATTGCAGTGACAATTGCGTGATTTAGTGTACACGTTTTATAAGTGACCTAGTGCAAGAAACGTGTTAACACAATCACGTAAATGTCAATTGTTTGAAGAACGTAAATCTGTTCAAGTCGATACCTTGATATTCACGTGATTTTCACATGAATTTGTTTATTGGGATTGCTGGTTAATCACCTAAATTGTACCAAATGGGGAGAACTGTTCTTGTACACGGTGTGTTAATTTTGAAATCTGTCCTCATCTAAATTCATGCCTCGACAAGGTTTCCAACCCATCAATGATATCAAGTTTTGTGTTGGCAAATCGAGGCAAGTACATTATTGAATGATAATGGCGGGTTCTATCAATATACTTGAAGATAAAGGTTTTAATTGATAACAAAAGGTAGAGGAAGCACTTTCAATATAGTGATTGCATGCCCCAAGCAGACATCGAAAACTACCCTGGCTCCTTCATCATAGAGAGTATCGCTGATATTCACTCAAAAAGGGATTTGTTGAATTATATCATTTTTACCGGTAATGAACAAATTAAATGTTCCCTGCATGCATACCTGACTTTCAGAAAGCATGGGAGAAAAAAACCTAATGTTTCTCATGTTTTAAAAAAAGTGTCAAACAAAATGAAATATTTCTATCATCATTATCATTACGCAAATATAGTGATAGACTGTCACTCCATCATTTCTAAGAGATAATTATTATAAAGAGAATGGATAAGAATCAAATAATGCAAAAGGCAACTTACAGTGTCACAGTGAATTCACCAGAGTTATCAGACGCTACAGGTTCCAGGTCGCTGATGTTATGTATAGAAGCATAGGTGTAGCCTCTTTCAGCATTGTAGTAGAGATTTATTGGACAAGGAGGTGAGAAAACAGGTGCTTCATTATCTGAAAATACAATTAAACATTGCATGCAAAAACATAAGACACACTACAACAAACCTAACCAGAGAGAGAGCAATACCAGAGTTTTGTTTGGATAGGCCATAAATGTAGCCAGGGATTAAAATTGTGTTTGAAGGGGGGGCGTCACTTTTTTTAGCAGACAACCGAGCATGGTTATTTCATTCAATATGCCGCTGTGATGTATGTGTGTCCCAAAAGTGGCCGCTTCCACAGTCCCCTGGCCTGTCTTTAATTAAGTGTATGTAGATGAACTACAACAAAACTGTATCAATGTGATAGTCCTACTGTACTAGAGCTTCAATCTGACAAAATATCAAATAAGATACCAACTAAAATTATATTTACATTTATCAACTGAATTATTCATACCCCTAGTGAATTTGATACATTTTGTGTTATTCATAACTAAAAAATGAAAGTTGGACTGGCTGAATTAGGGCCTTTCTGGAATACTTTAGATGTTCGCTTTAATTTGACATATTCTCAAGAACTATAAATGGGGATCAATATTTTTCACAAACTTAAAAATAATTGCAAAACTTGGTAAGGTTATGAATAATTTAGTTGGTAACTGTATATGTTAATTTGACTTCACAGTTCATAAATACAATGAAAAGATACTTGGAGAGGTATTGGAAATATCTTTGAATAGCTCCCCTTCCACCCCCCCCCCCCCGAAAAAAAACACAACTCTACCTGTGCATGTTACTTCTCGCATGTCACTCCACAATCCGCTACGGAGGCATGTCTTTTGGTAGACCCCATTCTGTAGGTACCCATTATCGCATGAGAAGGAGCAAAGGGTGTTGTAACGCACTCCACCCGGATGGCTACACACGTCTGGTGTGACGAACCCATTTTCAGGTTCAATCAGCGAAGGACATGTAACTTGAACTTATTAAAATACAAGGAATAAAGAGAAAAAAAGTCATATTTTGGTGCACTAACACACTCAGTGTTATTGCAAACATTTATGAATACATTTTGTTATTGTTTATTAATTAAACATCATACACTGTACATATCCATCATGCACACTTACATTTTTAACACAAAGAAGGGCAGAAAGGCTAAGGCCTTGGATATTGCCTAAAGAGAAAGAAATACATATGTAGTCATCTGCCATATATAAAGACAGTGGAAAATACAGTGAGCATATCATCATTAAGAAAATATTTGTATTCGCTATGTATTGTATTTCTTCCCTTTTTACAAGTTAATGTCAGATAGATAAATGTTTAACTATGATTATGCATGCAGCATCTATTGTCACTTTCTTCTTGCCTCTCCAAGGCAAATATATCCACCATAAAGGAGTATTAAAAATTTACCATCACAACGGAGGTCTTGTCCATCAAATGCGCCATTATCCTGACAAACTCTGGTAATAGACTTCAATCCTTCACCGGTCTTGAATCCATCATTGCAACTGAAATAACATGAATCTCCATAGAGAGCAGATATCGGACAGCCAGAAACAGAACCATTGGAAACTGATGGAATGTCACATTCAATCTCTGTGCAAAGACATCAAAACATTTCTATGATTATATTACCAATATGATTCAGCTTGTCGTCCTTGTAATTGTGTACATAGCTTTTGCACTGGTCTTGAATCCATCATTGCAACTGAAACAAGTCAACGCAAAGCGTAGCATCCCCTCGCAGGGTACAACTGGCCTATATACGTCAGAACAAGTTACCTCCATTGGACTATACTATTATATTGCCCACTTTTATTTATTACCTATATAAACGATATCCGAAATTCCTCAAATATCCTTTCCTTCCTCTTATTTGCAGATGATTCAAATGTGCTCTTCTCACATGCTGATATTTTGGTCAATACACTAAATATTGAATTAGACAAATTGTTACAATGGATAAGAGCTAATAAGTTATCATTAAATTTACAAAAAACAAAATGTATGCTGTTCAGCAATTCTATAGGTAACTTACCACATAATGTTAAACTAGATAATACTGACATAGAAGCCGTCACTTCAATGAAATTTTTGGGTCTGATAATAGACGATAAACTCTCATGGAAATGTCATATTGATAGTATTTGCCAAACAATCTCTCGCAATATAGGGATTGTAAATAAGGTTAAGTTTTTTCTGCCAACCTCCTCCCTACTAATGCTTTACTCGACATTAATTTTGCCCTACTTAAATTATGGTATTATTGTTTGGGGTAAAACATACGATTCTTATCTTCATAGAATACTACTTCTACAAAAAAAAGCTATGCGTGTTATTTGTAACACTTCCTGGAGATCTCATACTGACGTTTTATTTGTTGAAAATAATGTGTTGAAAATAAATGATTTATATCGTTATAACCTCGGACAGTTTATGTACCAGTTAAAGAACAATACGCTACCCTCAGCCTTCAATTTAATGTTCATCAAAAATAAAACTATACACAAATACCCTACGCGCCAATCTGACGAATTTCATCTGCCATTAACTAGAACTTTACTTGCTAAATCCATATTCACTTACGCAGGCCCGAAGCTATGGACCATTCTTGATGTTAGCATCAAGAAATTCTTTTAAATTCAAAATTAAAAAAAATAGATGGAACTTCGACTGCGCGCAGTCGAAAATGATGCCTCCGTCATAGAGCAATTTTACAAACCAAAACAGAAGAAATTTTTCAAATTCAAGTTCAATTGTAATCCATTAACAGGTTCTCAGAATATCCTGATAACAAGCAATTTCTCATATACATATATGACCCTTTGATCTTTGACCTCATGACTCTAAAATCTACTCAGTTCATTGGCTCTGCAAGATGTCCCGAGTTAAATAGTAATCCATCTGTCAGTTCTAATGAGAATGCGTTCACAAGCTATTTTTGCATACATAATGAGCCCATGACCTTTGACCTCTTGACCCAAGAATCTACTCAATTCATTGGCTCTGCAAGATACATACATGATCTAAGTTTGGCAGGAATCCATCAATCTGTTCTAATGATAATGCGATCACAAGCTATTTTTGCATAATGAGCCGCATGAGCTTTGACCTTGACCTCATGACCCCAAAATCTAATCAGTTTATCGGCTCTGCCAGATACATACATGATCTAAGTTTGGCAGGAATCCATCAATCAGTTCTTCAGATAACGCGATCACGAGCTGTTTTTGCATACATAATGAGCCCTGTGACCTTTGAACTTTGACCTTGTGACCCCAAAATCTAATCAGTTCATCGGCTCTGCAAGATACATACATCACCAAAGTTTGGCAGGAATCCATCAATCGGTTCTTCAGATAACGCGATCACGAGCTGTTTTTGCATACATAATGAGCCATGTGACCTTTGACCTTTGACCTCGTGACCCCAAAATCTAATCAGTTCATTGGCTCTGCAAGATACATACATGACCAAAGTTTGGCAGGAATCCATCGGTCGGTTCTTCAGATAACGCGATCACGAGAACGGGACGTACGGACGTCCAGACGGACGGACGTACGGACGGACGGACGGACGGACAACCCGAAAACATAATGCCTCCGGCTACTTCGTAACGGAGGCATAAAAATTTTGCGTAATTATCTAGCGTTAGCTCTCCCTCTTTAAATTTATTTAACTCAATAAAATACATTTGGATATTTTGATTCATTTTGTACTGGCCATCCGTATTCCAGTCGGCCCGTGTTGTGTTGTGTGTGTTATAGGTAAGAGCCCTGCCCTCCCTCGTTCCTTGTCTCCCTTCTTTCCCTGTCCCTTTCACTCCTTCTATGTTATGTCTATTTGGTTTATGTATTTGTGCGTTCCTTTATTATTGATGTTTTGTTTTTTAAAGGGGGCTGCAATCTACAAGCCCAGCTTTTCAGCAGTCCGGCCCTCCATGACCAACCTGTTTTATATGCCTGTTGTACACTGTGGACCAATTACAAATATATTGTAAAGTTTCATTGTTTTACTATGTACAATGCAATCCCATGTACTTTATTTATTTTGTTGGAAATGGAAATTTAAAAAAAAAAGGAAAACAAAATATTACTAGGCAAGGAAGTTAACCACATTTTCACATATATAATTAGGTGTTTTTGCACATTAAATGAGCTATGACCTTTCACCTTTGACCTACATACTCAGAAATCGAACTTAGGCTGTACATGTATTTTGATACCATGTACCTTAATTCACATTAAATTTCATTAAAATTTGTCAAACATTACTCAAGTTATCGAATGGAAACCAGATTCGCATATTTATGAGCTATGACCTTTGACCTACATACTCGGAAATTGAACTTTGGCTGTGTTTTGATACCATGTACCTTCATATCAAATTTCATTAAGATCCATCAAACATTACTAAAGTTATCGATCGAAAACCAAATTTGTATTTTTTCGCATATTTAATGAGCTATGACCTTTGACCTTTGACCTACGTACTCCAAAATCAAGCCTAACCTGTATTTTGATATCATGTACCTCCATATCAAATTTCATTAAAATCCGTCAAACATTACTGAAGTTATTGATCGGTAACCAAATTTGTTACAGACGGATGCACGGATGCCAAACAGAAGGACGGACGGCAGCGTAACTATATCCCCTCCGACTTCGTCGGCGAGGGGATAATAACATGAATCTCCATAGAGAGCAGATATCGGACAGCCAGAAACAGAACCATTGGAAACTGATAGAATGTCACATTTAATCTCTGTGCAAAGACATCAAAACATTTCTATGATTATATTACCAATATGATTCAGCTTGTCGTCCTTGTTAAAATTGTGTACATAGCTTTTGCACATTTACACAAGCACAACCCGATATTAATGCAATTCATGTATCATCTATATCTGTAGCAACCTGTACCCTTTGGACAAGGCCGGAACCAAGTGGTCCTTGTATTAAGCCAATGGGGATGGGAGAACAATATAATTTATTGACCCACATGCGGCTGACAATTATCCTTTAAAGTGAGAGCTAGAACTTTTTTTGCATTTCGATAATTAATTATGAAGAACAGTTCAGCTCGTCCTCATCCTGTTCTTATTATAGTGCATTCCAACGCGCTCCTAGAGCATGTGCAATCCCGTCCTGGCTCGAGGGCTATAAAAGCCCAGCGCGTTCTTGCCATTCCTCATTCCTGTTCAATTTCAACACTTCAAGCTGTGCAAATCAAGCCATTCAAGTGAAGCCCCCATCAAACTAGTTCTCACGACGTTCTGGAAAATGTTGCCAAACAGGCTCAAACTGTATGAGAACGGTGTGAAAGTAGTAGCGACTGTAACACATTCCTAGTAGGATCGAAGTACAGCAATCAGTCTGTTCTTAGTACCTCCATGTCGTTTTAAGTATGTTGTCACTCCATCTAATTGCAGGACAGGGACACTTTGAACATAATATCAGGCTCAAAGTTCAAGAGCACCCTTCCTGTTCAAGCCAGTCCGAGCCCGTCCATGAAGTTCTTAAGCAAATGCTTAAACAGTTGCTACTACATTCACCCGTTCGCACACAGTTTGAGCCCATTTGGCAACATTTTCCAGAACGTAGTGAGATTTAGAGAATAATAATAATATTTGTATAGAGTCCAATTGCTTGCTTACTGTTGCACGATGGGATTGACCCACTCCAGCTTCCAACTGTGGAAAGTGAACTGGATTGGTTGCAAACAAGGGAGAAAAAGGAGTCATCCTCAGGGTCCTCAGAGAGTACATGACCACTCAGGCAAGAAACCAGGCACTCAGATCCATAGATGGCTCCTCCCGTACAGCTTCCACTACCAGAATCCATAGCAAGTTCACCATTTGGTGGGACAAACAGCGGAGGGCATCTGGTCACTGCAAATACAAAATACAATGTACAAATATCAGAGATGTCATGAGCCAGGACTACATGTTTTAGATTCATGATAACTCTCCAAATTATTACAAACCATGTATTTATAATAGTCCTCTGATGTCAAACAAAAAATGATACAAGATACGAGTGTTATTTTGTTTGGCTTTAGGAAACAATGGAGGAACAAAAGCTGTCCTCGTTTGTAAAGCCATACACAGATGTTTGGGCGTGTGTGTGTTTGTGTGCTTGTGTGCGTGCGTGTGTGTGTGCGTGTGATTGTTTTTTAGGTAGAGGGGGGAGGGGGTTTTAGGGGGAAACAGAGTTTGAGGTATTATATGTTAAATGTTTTCCATTCTGTCATTATAGTTGTAATATATTTTTTGAAACTTGTGTAAGCTTGTTTTTGTATCATTTATAAAATTCAATTTTGTTTTCTATTAATTTGTTGAATGGAAGCACAATTAATAAATAATATTCAAAACAAAAGTGATGGCCTGACATCCTCCAATAAATGAGCCTGATAAAGACCTAGTCAAATAGCCAGGATCACGGATGAGTGCCACCCACGGTCTGGCTGCATCCGTGTAGATCTGGCTACCTCGAAGAACGTCCCTTGTGTTCCGGCAAATTTGACGGAAGTTTTGAAATGTTTAGAACCTCCATGGTGTTGCCGAACACTCTTTTGAACACTTCCTTACCCCAACCTCCTTTTTCCCTTACGCTTTTCTGAGGGCATCTGTGTTGATTTACGAATGTCTGACAAATTTCCATTCTTAAAAATAAATGACAGCCCGACGGTCGTCAAGAGTTTGAATTACGATTACCGTAATTAATTCACCCTTTGCGTCACCGTACCGATTCCATGGAATTATTTTCTGCCAATGATCGAGAGGAAAACGTAAGGGTACCATTGAGGTAAAATGGTTTACTACGGATCATACCAAGACTCAAACTATCAACAACTTGCTCCCCCCCCCCCCCCCCTCTTTAGAATCTTACTTGCCAGAGAAAGGATGTGGAGTCTCAATATTCATTTAGAATGGGTACGCGTAGAATGTATGCTAAATCCATTTAAGCCTCACAAATCTAATACGACCGCCAAGGCCTTTCCGCAGTGCTTCTGTGATCAATCACGGGCTGTCGTATTTATTTCCCTACTTATCCAGGAAAAGTTCGGAGCAGTTCCCTGCATTATTATGAAATGTTCCAGATAACTTTGCAGTCTCGTCAGGTGCAATGGAAGTCCTTTTATGTTACCAGCCTACTGCCTTCGTAATGCCGTCTTTGACCGTAAAGTGACCGGAGATAAATACAATATTGTTGAACCCTAGTCAAGAGTCAGGGAGCATGCATGCAACCTGTACTAGACTTTTCAAGAAATCCGGAACGCGGCCGGCTGGTGATCCGGACTATGATGTGACTGGGGCTGAATTTCGACCCTGTACAGTGCGAACAAAAAGTGTACCAAACTGTGGTAGCTCGATCCTAATTAAAAAAGTCATGAAACAAACCTTTGACATCTAGAGTGAATGAACATGAATCCCAATTTCCCGCAGTATCAGTAGCCCGATAATTAATGGTATGTTCTCCCTCTGGGAGAGTTGTTGGTATGATACCATTCGCAATGGTCGAATCCACGCTATAAAGGTATGCTGTCAGAAGATCTCCAGCATCTGTTGCCTAGGAAAAGAATCACATACAACGATTATCTTAGTAAAGGTAGCATCACTAAAATGTCAAAAAATATCATTCTTGTGCTGTGTGTATGCAGGAAAATTAATGTATTGTTTAATTGACAAATTTCATTATGTACCTAACTTAATGCATGCACTAAATCAATAACTTCAATGTACTTTCTTACTATTCAAACTATTATAATTATGATATTTATTATTAATATCGACTACGTTACTGTTATTAATGATAATTGTTATTATTAGTAGTATGTAATAGTCTATCATCGTAATTATTGTATTACCTGTACAGGCTCCCATAGATCAGCTTGAAACGTTGCCTCCAGTTGGTTGTAGTCTGCATACAAATTCTGATCTGATGGACAGGTAACTCTCGGGTTAGTTTCGTCTAAAATTTGAATTAATAATGGAAAGGAAGACCTCATGATGATATATCGTAAATTGAATAATTATTCTGCAAAAAATGCACTTTTGCAGTTGTGGGTAGCAATCGAAAAGGTCTATGCTGCTTCAAGGTAAATTGGATTTTCTCAGCTTAATAAATACCTCTTAGGCTTTGCTGCTCTAAGAGACAGTGATGAAAACCAGCCACAGCCCGTAAGATAGACAACCCACAAGAATAAAGGCCCAAGTGTTAAGAGGACCGTCAGGTAACGAGACTGGCATGTAAGCCTCACTGGTTTTCTGACACTATTTATGAATGCCCTTCCCTGAACAGATATTGTTGGTTTCCTGGGTTGTCGATCTACTGGGCAGGTAGTGTACTGGACTGTTGGTCTACTGAGCTCTTGATCTCCTGGGCTGTCGATTTACTGGGCTGTCGATCTCCTGGGCTGTCGGTCTATTGGATTTTTGGTGTCCTAGGCTGTCCATCTACGCGGCTGCTGGTGTACTTGGCTGTCAGTAGCTGTGCTGTCTCTCTCCAGGGCTGTTGGTCAACTGAGCTGTCAGTCTATGGATAGGCTACTGGGTTTTGAGTCTGCTGGGCTGTCAGTCTACTAGGTTTTTGGTCTCCTGGGCAGTTGGTCTACTGGGATGCCGATCTACTTGCTGTTAGTCTCCAGGGTTGTTGGTCTCCTGGGTTGTTGGTCTCCTGGACTGTTGGTCTCCTGGGTTGTCGGTCTCCTGGGTTGTTGGTCTACTGAGCTGTCAATCTCCTGGGCTGTTGGTCTCCTGGGTTGTTGGTCTCCTGGGTTGTCGGTCTCCTGGGTTGTTGGTCTCCTGGGTTGTCGGTTTCCTGGGTTGTTGGTCTCCTGGGTTGTTGGTCTCTTGGACTGTTGGTTTCCTGGGTTGTTGGTCTCCTGGACTGTCGGTCTCCTGGGTTGTCGGTCTCCTGGGTTGTTGGTCTCCTGGGTTGTTGGTCTCCTGGGTTGTTGGTCTCCTGGGTGGTTGGTCACCTGGGTTGTTGGTCACCTGGGTTGTTGGTCACCTAAGTTATTGGTCCCCTGGGTTGTTGGTCACCTGGGTTGTTGGTCACCTGGGTTGTTGGTCACCTGGGTTGTTGGTCACCTGGGTTGTTGGTCACTTGGGTTGTTGGTCACTTGGGTTGTTGGTCACCTGGGTTGTTGGTCTCCTGGGTTGTTGGTCTCCAGGGTTGTTGGTCTCCTGGGTTGTCAGTCTCCTAGGCTGTCATTTACCTGGTTGTTGGTCCACTAGGTTGCCTGTATACTGAGCTGTCGGTCTATTGGACTGTAGGTCTATTGCATGGGTCATAGATCTACTGTGCTAAAGGTCTCCTGGGCTGTCGGTCTAGCTGTGCTACCTATCCGTTAGGTTGTTGTTATACCGTAACATCCTCAGTAACCCCATCCTGCTTATTTACAAGGGTTTGATCGAGCTCACCGTCGTCAACAGCCAATGACAAGAGCCTTTTTATCAATGGAAATTTGATATATAGTATAGAACAAAATGTAGAAGCAGGCGCAAATCCAAGCTACTTGGTCATTAGATGTCCAATACATAGCCATATTTTGACGAATTTTAAACATATCTTGACAATGAATGTGATGTTACTTAAAATTTTGGTTTTGGTCTGATCCAAGCTTGTAGAGCTATATAAACTGAGTACGGTGATGAGATATCCCTAAATCTGAACAGTGATTGGTAATGTATGGTACAAATTAGCTTGGACTTGCCCTATATAGTTTGTAATTATTAGGAATTTTCTGATAAACAGAATAATTTATAGAACCTTCACAGAGCTGATCAATGCCATCCCAGGATCCATCCTCCATACATCTACGAGTGATGCTGTACTGTGGAGTGTAGCCAAGATTGCAGGATGATATGCAGATTGTGTTATAGTGTTGTATGTGACTGACGTTGGTGCTTGATCCATCGTTTGTACAAGATATGATTTCACCATTGACCGGATCAGAGAGTGGGATGCAAGTCACAACTATTAAAACAACAAAAAAAGAGAGAGAAATTAAGAGAAAGAACCTGAATAACTTGGAATATTGGCTGCATTGCAAATTTTCAATTACAAGTTCGATTTTAACATTTTTATTGTGAACGTAAGTTTACTCAGATTTAAAAAAAACATAACAAAGAATTGAGACGGGCTTACATAAAGAAAGGAAGATGGCAGGCGCATATCCAGGGGGGCCGAGCGGGCCTTGCCATCCCCCCCCCCCCAGCAAAAAAGAGAGAGAGAGAGAGAAGGAAAAGAAATAGGGAAAAAGGAGAGAAAGGGAAAGAAAAAAAAGGAAGAAGAAGAAAAAAAAAGGGGGTAAAAGGAGATCGGGGGACGAAAGGGCCTTGCCTCCCAGCTGCTACCTTCCTCCCCCCATCAAAAAATAAGAGAGAAGGAAGAAAAGGAGGAGATAAAAGGAAGGAAAAAAGAGGAAGAAGAAATGAAAATAAGGGGGATATCAGTTACAATTTTCCAGCCAACAAGTTGTAGTTCAGGGGGCGTAAAGGCCCTTGCCCGCCCCCCCCCCCCAAAAAAAAAGGGGGAAGGAAGGAAAAGGCAAAGAGGAGAGCTAAAAGGGAACAAAAAAGAGGAAGAAGAAAAGAAAAGGGTGAAAAGAAGGAGAGAACAGTAGCGATTAATCCTGCCAACAACGTGTGTAACTGGGGAGGGGGGCCGAAAGGCCCTTGCCTCCCCCCAGGAAACCTAAAACGGAGAGAAGAAAGGGAAAGGAAAGGAAAAGAGGAGAGAAAGGGAAAGAACAAATGAGAAAGAAAGGTAGGGGAGATCAGTAATGATTTTTCCCGCCAACAAGGGGTAGATCGGGGGGGGGGGGGCACTGGCGTACTGATGCCCCCAAATTTAATTCAAACATTGTTTATTTCTCATTCGATACCGGTGATTAACAAATGTTGCTGAAATGACATAATTTTCTGAGATTTGTCCTCAATGTTTTAATAATAAATATTACTTTTTTATGCGTTTGTTGGAAAAAAGCAAATTCATAAAGAAAGTAAGAAAGAATAGTGACCTGCCTTTGTCACAAAATAATAAGGTGTCATAATTTGCTCATCTGACCGTGATTAAATGCCTAAAACCCCTTGACTTCCGGTGGCTCTGCCCCCTAGACCCTACCTAGGGCCCTAAGGCTGACTCCTAGATGCTAATCTGACGGTAATTTATTGTTTAAAACCCCTGAGCTTCTGGGGGCTCCGCCCCCATGGACCCCACGCTAATTAGTGACCTGCCAATGTCACATATAAGGTATCATTACGCTCATCTGACCGTAATTAAATACATAAACCCCAGAGCTACCGGGGCTCTGCCCCCTGAACCCAACCAATGGATCTAGAGCGGGCCCCTGGATGCTCATCTGACCGTTATCTATTGCCTAAAACCCCTGAGCGTCAGGAGGCTCCGCCCCCTGGACACCACGCCAATTTGTGACCTGCCAGTGTCACAAATAAGGTATAAAAATATGCTCATCTGACTGTAATTTAATGTATAAAACCCCTGAGCTTCTCCGCACCAATCCCATACCAATTTGTGCCCTGCCAGTGTCACAAATAAGGTTTCAAAATATGCTCATCTGACCGTAATTTATTGCCCCAAATCCATGACCTTCCGGGGGCTCCGCCCCCTGGACCCCACGCGAATTCGTGATCTATCAGTGTCACGAATAAGGTATCAAAATATGCTCATCTGACGGTAATTTAATGCCTAAAATCCCTGAGCTTCTGGGGGCTCCGTTCCCTGGACCCCCCACTAATTTGTGTCCCGCCAGTGTCACAAATAAGGTATCAAAATATGCTCATCTGACTGTAATGTATTGCCCAAAACCCCTGAACTTCCGGGGCCCCCGCCCCCTGGATCCCACACCAATTTGTGCCCTGACAGTGTCACAAATAAGGTATCAAAATATGCTCATCTGACAGTAATTTAACATATAAAACCCCTGAGCTTCTGGGGGCTAGGCCCCCTGGACCCCACGCCATTTTGTGACCCGTCAGTGTCATGAATAAGGTATGAAAATATGCTCATCTGACCGTAATTATTGCCCAAAACCTGTGAGCTTCCGAAGGCGGAGCCCCCAGGATCCCACACCAATTTGTGCCCTGCCAGTGTCACAAATAAGTTTTCAAAATATGCTCATCTGACCGTAATTTATTGCCCCAAATCCATGACCTTCCGGGGGCTCTGCCCCCTGGTCCCCATGCAAATTCGTGATCTGTCAGTGTCATGAATAAGCTATCAAAATATGCTCATCTGATGGTAATTTAATGCCTAAAGTAAGGTATCGCCCTAGACCCCACGCCAATTTACGCAACGCTCGACCTGATCGTAAATACCCCCCCCCCCCCCCCCTCCCTGTCGCCTAACGTTTTTGCTCCTTTCGCCATTCCGGGTGTCACCATTACGTACCAATATCCAATATTTGGCTCGCTGATTTCAAATTTGGGCCCCCCCCCCCTAAGAAATCCTGGATCCGCGCCTGGAAGATGGAACGAGAAACCAACAATTATGTTTATTTAGCCTTATACAGACCAGGCGGACGAATTCTGTGAGATTTGTAAATCTTACCAGCACATGTGATTGTCCCACCTCCTTCCCAGTAGCCTCTGTTATTTTCATCTTTACCACATGCACGTTGAATGGGATCGCTTTCATTGATTGGCTTAAAACCAATGTTACAGAAGAGCGTGCAGATAGATCCATACCTAACTTGACTCTGAAAAGGGCATCCATTTATTCCTCCATTCCTAGGTTCCGGAATCGAGTAGCAAGTGATAGCTATAAAAATAGAGATGGATTAAGGATATAGATATCACATGCATATATTTAATTTTTCCTATAAAATAGTACAATATACAGGTAATTGGTCTTTAGATTTGATTAAACAAATGTATTTTGTGACTAGTATAATATCCCATGTTTGCCCATGAAGAATCTATATAAGTAATGATGATATTATAATAAGAACAACAACAATGATTATAGTAATAATAAAAATAATAATAATAACAATAATGATAATAATATTTTTTAGCAGTATTAACCTATTTTGGGGGGAGGGGTTAGTTCTGTAGACTGCAAATTACATTAAAACATGATATTCAATTCAAAAATGTATTTGTCCAATGTACGTTGAACATAGATATTTGTTTCGCTCGCTTGTAAAATAAAGGCTTAGACACAGTTTACAAAGAACAGAAATATGATACAAAACATGGATACATTTTTGCTTTTGACAAAATATTAGTCATACACAATATTGATTTTAGTTTGGTTATAGATTTTTTAAATAAGGCATTTTAATTGTCTCCATGGATGTTTATAAAGACAAATTAGCCATGCATGAAGTCTTTCGTCTATGTCTGATCGTCAACGAAACGGAGTTAAGTCTTTTGTCAATTCCATTTGTTGCTACGGCAGGCAGCCAGTGAAAGCGAATTTGTTTAATCAAATTATGGAAATGCAAGCATCACTTTAAACAAACAGAACTTTGTTATTCCTGGCTCATTTTTCCTGATTGAGGTGTCAAAT
This sequence comes from Strongylocentrotus droebachiensis, assembly GCA_035222895.1. Lineage (NCBI taxonomy): Eukaryota > Metazoa > Echinodermata > Echinoidea > Camarodonta > Strongylocentrotidae > Strongylocentrotus > Strongylocentrotus droebachiensis. Next base: position 108,528 of record JAVYIG010005717.1, read on the forward strand.
GAAAGAGCAGAAAATGAACTTTCTAGAAATGTGAAATTTTCTTTGAAATTCAGATACCGTCCGCCAAAAGGACTTCTTGGTTTCCTTCCTTTAAATTGCTTTTAAACACTCATGCGTGAAATATGCATCATATGAGTTGCATCAAATGAAAGAGGATCGAGGATCTAAGCTTTACAAATAGATGTCATTTATTAATTATAATTGTGATTAAGTTATGATAAAACATCAATAATTCTCGGTTTCGTTTTTTTTTGGGTCGCACTGTATATAGTAGCCTACGCTGTCAGGGAGATAAATGATTATATGGAGAGTGTGGGGGATATACCTTCACATTCTGGAATGGGTTGGAGCCATGATCCATCGAGGCCACACTGAATGACTTCAGCACCCTTGAGGGCGTATCCTTCAGCACAGCCAAAGGAACACGTCTCACTGGCAGGCACATAAGGGTTTGATGCACATAGTGTCCCATTGCTCACCCCCAAGATCCCATACAGCGGTGGCCTGTAACAAGTTTGTACTAGAAGAAGGATAGGATACATGAATTTAGTGAGGCTTTCCTTTTTTGATGTGCGATTTCACCACATCTATTGCATAGGGTTTATGTCTATTTCTAATTGATTACCTGACGAATTTAACAAAATTCTATCTCATTATTTGCATTTATTTTTTACTATGCGAAAGTAATGAATTCCATACGACTTTCCATTCAATAGATATGACAATGAATGCTCTACATTGCTGTGTGAATATGTCATTTGTTCACATTCACAAGTCCGTTAAAACAGTGTTCCATCTCCAGTATATGGCTTTTAACTCTTTTTGCTCCAAATAGACGATGTGTATCCTCCTCTTTTGTTGTGCTATGCATATATGTCATAAACAGGAGAGGTATATGTCATGACTTAGCAGCACATGTAAAGACTTGTTCAGATATGACGCCTTAAACAGCAGCAATAAAGACGCCGTGGTTTTGCTGCGCGTCATTTATTTATTTATTTATTTATTCGTTTTATTTTGACAGGGTAACTCTCTCAGTATGAATACTGTTTTTCTGAGAGGCCCTGTACACAAAAAAATGATTACAAATACATGAAATAACAAACAGTGTTAAAAGACGTATACATGATTTTATATATATCATATCTTCATATCTGAACGAGCCTTATAGAACATATAGAACATATAAAGTAAAATCATAGAGACTATCACCTTCGCAGACCGGTTCGGTACCGATCCATGTAGCCATGTTAGTCCCAGGTTGAACAGCGCAATAGAGTACACTATTTTTGATCATGTATCCCTCAGAACACTTGTAGACACACACAGATAAATGTTTGGTTTCGCAGAATCCATTGGTAAAATGCCCATTCTCAAGTGCAGGGGCTGAATCACAGTGTACCTCTGCACAATTCCATGTAAGGAAGTGGGTTTTAGAATTCACATATATGGAGCCGTAAAGTCTTAACATTTACATTTCGCCCTCATGTTTATTACAGTATATATATCGGTTTGTAGCCGATACGCTAGTGCCCTTTGGTAAGGCATTAATCCTCATTACCAGGTCCCTCGGAGAGGACCTAAAGCCGTCGGCCATCTCGTTGCTTACTTACATGCATTTATGCTTTCTAAGCAGTCAGGTAAAATAACAACCATCACCATCACCCTGCTTTCCCATTAACATGATGGCAGAAAATTTCGAAAAATAAACTCGGGGGGCAGGGGGCAATGTTAATTCCCTATACAGAAATCATATTCGGATTATATGAGACGTCATTGGAATGTTTGCACATTTTAAAAGGTTGTGTAAAAAGCAATTGAAACCACCAATTTACCTTCGCACTGGGCAGTCAGATTAGACCATTCCCCTAGCTTGGAAACTGAGTTGGTTCTTTCACACATGGCTTGCTCATTACCAACCAGGTAGTATCCAGCAGAGCAGGAAAAATGGCAGAAAGAACCTCTACGAGATCCATGGCTGCAAGAGGCATGTAGACCTACTTGGAAAGGTAGAGGTCCACAACGGATCTCTGGAAAGATGAAATGAAAATATTACGTATAAACAACATACCAAAAATAGAAGTGTTAAACAAACATTCTGCTTTCTTTTTTTTTAAAGTAGGTTTGCAATATGGGCGTGAGCTTGTTGGGCAAAATTTTCCGGAAATAAAATATTAAAAAAGCACAAACAAATGAAAGAAGCGACTTAGGAAATTCAAACTTGCCAGATGATGTGTCATTAGAGCAAGCAGTACATATAGCTAGGTTAACTTAACTTTGGTCATGGTAATCACTTCAAAGTAGTAAACCTACCTGACACAATAAGGAGAACACTGCATGTTCCAACATTGCCGCTCTCATCAGTAACTAAATATGAGAAACTGTAGTAGTTAGCTTCTAGTTCATCAATGCCTGGTTTGGGATAATCTGGCTCAGTGGTTTTTAGAGCTATACCACCATTATCAGTAGCAACGGGGATGGTCCAGTTGAAGACTGATGCGCTCTCATTGGCCGCGATGAAAAACCGATAAACCATGGGCTGCGACTCACAACCAGAGAATGCCGGGCTCTCATTATCTGAATGTGTTTTGAAAGAAACAAAAATCGTTGACATTTTTAAGATATAATTGCCCTTTTTCATTTCTAAGAGGTGTCCGTAATAAGTGGCCCTTCACCTTTTATAGTAATTGCCTCTCTTCAAATCTTAAAGGTGTCCCTTATATTTTTATAAGTGCCTCTCTTCCTTTGTATGCCCTCTTTTTAATTCTTATAAATGCCCCTTTTCATCTCTGATGACTGCACTTATTCAAATTTGAGAGGTCCCCCTTTAACTCTGCAGTAAATGCCCCTTTTCATCTTTGATAAGTAGTGCCTCTTTTTATTTTGATACGTGTCCTTATCCCTTCTAATTAGTGCCATTTTCTTCTGATTATTGCCCCTTCCCCTTGTAATAAGTGCCCCTTGTTACCGTTTTCATAAGTGCCTTTTTTCATCTGTGATGAGTGCCCTTTATTAGATGGGATAAGTGGCCCATTTCTACCTCTGGTAATTTCCCATTTTACTTTGACTTGTGCCCTTTTTTTCTAATAAGTGTCCTTTTTTCTTTGGAAAAGTGCCCCCTTTTCCTCTCACAATAAAATATGCTCCTAATTTAAAGCAACTATTAAAGAACATCTTTTCCTTAAATCTAACACAAATCTCGCTCGCATTTAAAGTTCATAATTTTGTTTCTCATTAAAGATCTTTACAGTCTTTCATGATTAGATTGTGTTTAAAGCCCCATCAGGATTGTTTTTTCGTCTTCATACTGTAATCTCACAAATCTTTAAAATTTTGCTCGCTCGCAAATAAATATTCAGACCATCTCACCAAAGTGCAAAGTACATGTACAGATGCTAAGAAAAGGTTCATTGATTTAAAAAACTAACTTTAATGTCATTATTGCAAAGGTGACACTTTGATTGGCCAAGGTTATCAAAAGCCAATGCTTGGAAACAGAGTAATGATTATTAACAATTACAAAACGCTTAGATACAGCCCCGACATAGCACTTGAAAAGCTCCCCGGTCGCTGCTGAGGTATGACGTCACATGTTGAAAATGATGTGCACAAGCAAACGATGACCCATGACATCTCACACAATTTCAGTGCCTCTTTTGTCATCTTTTCTTCAGTTATTTCTCTTACTTTAATACCCTCAGGCGAAATGTCTAATCTATTGCCTCACTCTAAACCCCAAGTATGGTATTATTTTGATGAAAAATGCAAGGATTAAAAAAAAGGAATCCATCGCTTGTAAACAAAATAAGACGTCATTATATTTTCAGCTGCATACACCGCGGCATGTTTGGCGTTTCAAGAGGGAACAAATGTCGTCCATGCTATCATTCCGGAGGTTTTTTAATTTGAAAGTGTGGTTTCTTTGATTGTACATTAACCCATATCCTGTGTATTTACAAACAAAAGAATTTAGTTATCAGAATGGGGGTCATATCCCTTTTTAAATGGTGTAAAATTCCATCACATTTATATAGACTAAACTAATTATAATTTGAGAAATAAAAGCATTGCAATTATGTTCATTCTTTATGGGATGTCGTCTGCTTGGGCAGGGTTAGTTCATATTGTGACGGCATTAAAACATCGTTATTTTTCCAGCGAATCTCTTGCATATCCCAGATGCTATGGAGGTCGTTTTATTTGTATTTTTATAAAGCACCCGATATGTAGTTGACCTAAAACTTGCATGATGGCCATCTGTTAGCTTACCAGTTTCTAGTAATACGCTATTTGCCATATTTGTGATTTTCTATGAACCCGCACTTTAAGCAGTATCTTGTAAAGAGAGAAATAAATATTGAAATCATTCCTGATAATGTAATCACAAGGTAGGGGTATATACTAATGTTTAAAAATTGTATATTTTCGCTTTCAGGTTTTTCTTTGTAAGTGCCCCGTTCCAGAAAGTGCCCTTTTCAATGCCCCCCTCCCACTTTGAAAGACGCTCCGCCTCCCTGGGCCATATGCATCCGTTAATTCGGTTTTTAATCCTTTTAAAGGTTAAATTCCACTTCATGGCCCATTCCTTCATTGTTTAAATTGATGGAATGTAGCTAAGGTTTCACAGGACCTGTCAAAATACAGGATAGCCTTACATCTCACTTGTCCGTTGCACCATTTCACATGCTTAAGCTGTGTAAGGTAAATGAAATAATTGTCCCGAAAAGCACATGACAACCAGGAAGAATATTAACCTCAAATATTCTGTAAATGCATGCAAGAGAGTCATGATGATTACTACCAAAGATATTGAAAGAAGACGTTCATTAAAAAAACAAAGATACCGTATTTGCCGGCGTAAAGGCCGCAGTATTTTTGGAAAAGAAAATATCAAAAAGTCGGGGTGCAGCCTTTACGGCGAAACAGTAAAAAAAAAATTAAAAATGTAAGTCCAAACCAGCACGAATTTGCACATATGGGACTACGAACGGTAAAATACCTATACCACTATGGTACAGGACATTTCCACACATCTTACCAACAATTTTATCTTGCAATGTTGACATGTAGACAAAAATAAACTTCCAAAAACAACATCTGCCGATAGATCTTGATCTAAGTTCGTGCCAATGCATTGCAAAAGTAAAAGAAGGGCCCGTTTAACGGAGCTGCCGCGAAGCATCCAGCACGCGAAGTCGCCATTTTCAATCCATTTCAAAGTATACATCAGAGAAAACAGCAGGGTATTCCGTCAGTGCGGGATGGCCGAGCTTTCTAAGGTGCTGGTTTCGGGTCCCAATCTACATGTATCCGCAAGAGATCAAATCCCGCCTTCGACAAATTTTTTTTTTTTTTTTTTTTAATGTCGAAATCGGGGGTGCGGCCTAAACGGCGCTGCGGCCTTATCGGCGGCAAATACGGTAAGCAGATTTCATCCATGACAGTAAACTTTGTCCATTTTGAATGACTGAATTACAAGGCTTACCTTAAACAAGGAATTCAAGAGAAAACAAGATTGAGTCATAGCAAAGGGAAGATACAAAAAAAATGCCTTTAACTTAGCCTTTTATTGGGTTTGAGGTGCAATTATTGAAATAACAATTTGTAAGGGCTTATGACCCACATTCTCAGGTTAGTTAAGCGTGTAGATCCGCAACTTCAGCTGGAGTCGCCTTTTCACCCCCACCTTTCCCTTCCCTCTCTGCATGTATACCTGCATGGCTGTCCCTTTACTTTCCCTCTTGCTTTAATTCCTACTCTATACCCCTCCTTTTTTCCTCTCCATGTTGTATGTACAGATAGCATTTTTAGTCTATCTGTCCATAATCGCCTCTCTGCATGTAACTCAACCCCTACCTCCACGTGGTACTAACCGGATACCTGGGCCTTGCGGTCTGGGGAACTGACAGGGGCTCTGGGTAGGGAAGGAAAACACGATAAAACCTCAGGAGTGGGGTGGTGGCCTTCTCCTTGAATCAACAGAACATCGTTGTACCAGACTGGGAATTAATTGACAGCGTGCCCAGTTTATGTGCTTTAGCACATAGGTCAAAATTCCTTCAGGAAACCTATCTACCAATCATGAACAAAAATCCAAAGCCATGGCCCCGAGTTCCGGTGGCTGCTACACGGCAGCATATCGGCAGGGGTGCGAAGAATCTGCCTGTATTTTCAAGGCTGCCATCCTTACAGGTACAATTCGCAGAAGGAACAGCATACAACCCAAGAAAGAAAATTACAGAGAATACAACAAAGAAGAGGACAACAGAAGATCCTTTAAGAAAAATGAAGATTGCGCCATCAACAAGGAAGGCCAACAAGGGAAGTTACCTGATATGACTAAGGATACACCTGGTGGGGTCAAAGTTGCTGAGAAGATGAAATCTAGAGGCTTGAGTATAGCAGCCTGGAATGTGAGGACCATGAAGACAACCGGGCACTGGGACATTTTAATAGAGGAAGCAAGGAGATTTTAACTAGACCTCCTTGGCCTTAGCGAGACACACCTCACTGATGCAGAGACCCTCATTACTAAAGATGGGTACACCTTTTTACTGTCAAGCCGAAAAGACAATAGAAGCCGTTAGGGAGTTGGCATAATGATTTCACCAAAAGTACTCCACTGCCTACTGGGTTATTATGAAGCAGTATCATCCAGAATGATTACAGCAAAATTCCCGATACAAGGAGGAATCATGAATATTATTCAAGTTTATGCACCCACAACAGGACATAGTGATCAAAAGAGTAATGAACTTTATGATCTGCTTCAACTACATATCCAACAAATCCCAAAGAGAAGTTGATAATTTTGGGAGACTTTAATGCCAAGATAGGATCAGACTATAAAACATGGGCACCTGCCTTGGGCAAGTTTGGACTTGGAGTGATGAATAGCAGAGGATAAAAGCTAATGGAGTTCTGTATAATCCATAGGCTAGCAGTCTGTAACACATTTTCCAACTTGGACCTCGCCAGGTGGCCTATATAAGAAACAGATTGACTTTATCTTGGTGTACCAAGGTGACTTAAAGAGCGTCAAAAATAGTAGGTCGTTCTGCTTTCCTGACATTGGATCAGATAACAACCTTGTATTAGCCAATGTACAGTTTCAGCCAACAAAAGCTAGAAGAATAAAGAGCGTACAGAAGTCATATGATGTGGGCATCATCAAGTCAGTCTTCCTAGAGTTTGTGATGGCAGATGTCAAAAACCTAGACAGTGGGGTTCAGATGGTTGGCATACGCATTAATAACATCCGCTATGCAGATGACACCACTCTACTCGAACTCATCTATGACAAACTCCAAACATCAACTAACAAGCTGGTGGAAGTCTGTGGTAAATGGGGAATGAAAATCAACACAGCTAAATACAGAATCCTGACAAACGATGATGAGGAGGTTTCAATAGATGGCAATCCTATAGAGAAGGTAGAAGACTTTGTCTTCCTTGGAAGTGTAGTCCCCTCGGTTACCAAGGATGTCAAGAGACGCACAAATCTAGCTTCCCGGGCATTTGGCAGACTGAGAAACAATATATGGACCAACCAAGATATTTCAAGAGCCCTGAACGTCAGGATTTAAAAAGCCCTCATTCGTCCTATAGCCACCTACGGATCAGAGACGTGGACACTAAGGAAAACAGACCGAGATAAACTGGAAACTTTAAAGATGAGATGTCTGCGGACAATAGCAGGAGTCCATCTTATAGATAAAATTAGAAGCGTAGACATCAGAAAGTCATTGAAAATCTCCAAGACAATAAATGAAGAAAAACCCAACCGCCGCCTGAAATGGTTTGGACATGTGATACGTATGCCACAGGAATGCCTACCAATACAAGTCCACACCAATGATTTTACTTTGCCACGGCCACCGGGACGTCCTCCCCTGAGGTGGAAAGACCAAATCCGCCAAGGCTGCCCAACACCAAGACCAGGACAGAAGTGATTGGAGGCAGCCCACCCTTAGGAGCGCAAGGGGACACTCCGTCCTGTGCACTTAAGTCAGTATTGTAATTAAGTATACTAAGTCAATGACCCACATTCATTGCTTCAGCTCAAACTTAATAATACTTTGGTTACTTACCTGTACATTCCTCAACGGGAGGTGCAGACCAGCCATAAGAGAGGCAGATGAGGTATGAAGCCACTCCTTGGTCAAGACCATATCCGTCACCACAGGAGTAAGTACAGATGCTGAAGTAATTATAACCTAATGTGCACGTCACCGAACCATGCATAGGATCTGAGAGTGGGTCACAGGTTATCTCTAATAAAAGAGACAAATACAAATGTTTATAATTATTCAATATCTAATACAAAAAGTACACACTTCATATTGTACATTAATGCACAGGGGTACCCTCACACAAGCTCTTGCTTTATTACATACATTTATTCCCTGTATTACTATCGTCTTGAATCATGATAAATATCAGTCTCTATTGTTGCAGCGTGTGAATAAGATATTACTGGAAGAGAATTAGGAACCTTACTTTTGAAAAGAAAATGATTGAATATGACCAAAAGATTATGCTGCACTCTTGTGATCTTGATCTGTAAGCTTAAACGCATTAAAGCACTCGGTTAAGATGCACACCAAAGAATAAAAATATGATAATTATTATTTATAAGATGATGACGTGGATCCTATTCAAATAATTGGTTGATAGCGTACACGCGACCAGGCAATTATTTTGCCTAACACGTAATTTGGATAATGACCTGTCATTATCCAATGCTAATGACTGGTCATTAGTAAAATCATGATATAAAGCATCATTTTATAAAACAAATAAAACATATAATCTTATAAAACAAATAATACACATCATGCCCTCACTGCTGTGTTACATACATCTTAAAGCCCGTCAGCACTAGTTTAGCTAGGGGGGATAAGATGCAAGGTTACTGGTATGTGTTTATCTCATCAAATCAGCTCGCAATTAACCTAAGAAAATGAGGATCATGGGGGACCAACATGCACCAATTAGGCATTGTTTGCTATATAGAGGGCCCAAGTAATAATAATAATATTGGCTATTTAAATAGTGCACATATCCACACTACAAGGTGCTCAAAGCGCTCCAAAATTACCCCAACTCTGCTAGGCTACCGATTTCGGTGCTCACAGCTTTCAAGGAGGTCCCCATTTACTTCACCTTGGTGGAGTGTGGCAAATGTAGATCAATGTCTTGCCAATGTGCCGCCGCGGGATTCGAACCGCGGACCTTGTGATCGACAGTCCGGCGACGTATCCACTTGTCCACGACACCTCTATGTAGTGCAGTGGGGCTTTATGATAAATACTAAAAAGCGGTGCCAATCAATGGGGCCTTGTGCATTTATTTGTTAATATAGCGTTTCAACCTTTTCTTTCAAGCTAGACTTTCATTATTTTCAAATGTTTTCTAAAACTACACTAGACTGCATTTGAATGTTGACGTGATCACTTTAAAAATAGAAACTTATTTTTCCTTGGAAAATTAATAATTTGTAAATAACAAACTAAAGGAGGGGTTTTCTTTACTTGTGCAAACTGGAGCAGGTTGTGGTGTCCATCTCAGAGCCTGTGATGTTCCTTTACATTTCAGCTGAGAAGCGCCCTCTAATTTGAATCCTTCCTTGCAGGAATATCGGCAGATGGTTCCCACGAGCAGGTAGTCGGCGATCCTTGGACAGTCGTGGAAACCATTGTTTGGAGGTGCAAGGATTGAACACGTCTTCACTGCAAGTATGAAATTATATTGTTTCACATAATGTCAGGTTAAATTATCTTTTATCAGTTTTCATAAAATGATTGTGACAATATGATTTATTCTAAATAGATGAAGTCTTATCTTCTCCAAAATGTATTGATCAATATCTATAAATAATTATTTAGATTAATCAAGTTCTGGGAAGCTATAACCTAAATCTACTAGGAATAAATCATATTGTCACAATCATTCTGTAAAAAAGGCAAAATAAATTCAACCTTATGGCAATAATGCCTATCGAACATGTTTTATAAGCATTGATACAGCTTGGAATTGTTTAGAGAATAATGTGCAAAAAACACAATGAATTAACAAAAAAAGTTAACCCCTACGCTTTCAGATCCTTGCAAACTTGTTCAGGTGGAAATGCAAGAAGTTGTCCAGCACTGATACAAATAGATGCCAAAACCTTGTAAACTTGAACAGGTAATAACGCTGATCTGAGTATTTACTTATTATTTTATTGTCTTGTCTAGAGTTTTTTGCACACATGACTAATCATATTGCTGTTGTGTTTTTAAGGACGTTCGTCAGTATTTTATTATGGCTGTTCATTACATGAATAACAATGCCATTCTGGAAGGTTTTTACATTTACTTTCTTTTCGAGATTGGTATAAAACAATCTGGGCACAGTGAGGAGATTAGTGATTCCTGGCACTGGGCATGCTGGTCATGGTACTCTACGGGCACATTAAGCTTCAAGCAAAAGAGAGACATTTCACGGAATGTATTCGTTTACATTCCTTGAAATGTTTTGTTTTCTTCCTGTGACTCTCTTAATCGTAAGTATCTTAACCTTTACTAACTTTCGACCTCTAAGACCTTCCATATTTCGTAAATTTACTCCTGACCACCAAATTTCAACTAATTGTGGTTCACCCAAGTAAGCCGGTCAGGACTCCTCTTTCTAATAGAGTAACTTTCTTTTGTCCTCTTTTGTAGTTAAATCTTTTCACATTTCCACCTTCTCTTCAATCAACATGAAATGCCAGGACCTAAGCTAAATAATGTGTTATTGCATATTGATGTAAACCTTAAAACTTTCAAATTTAAAGTTTATGATGTCAATTGGCAATAATGTATTAATTAATACACAGTTTTCTTTTTCGTTTTCAATAAGAGGACATTCACTGATTCATAACGATATCGTATAGGCTATGTGTGTATGTACCATGTACATGGATATTACTGTAAAGAAATTACCTGTACAATACCTTTGGCAACTTTATGGAAATTGATAAAATGTGAAAGAAAATGAGAAAATAATATATGGTTGCATAGCTTAAATCAAAGTTCCCCATTGCTGTCCTCCTGTAGGGATTTTTTGTCAAAGCCGGTTCTTAGGGTTCAATTCTACGGGGGAGACATTTTTTCAACCTTTGATCCTAAAAAAATTCCCATAAGGACAACAACAATTAAAGAGGAACTTTGATTTTAGTTACGCAACCATTATTCTCTGATTATCTTTCGCACTATACAAATATAAGAAAAAAATTTAAAGCCTTTTCGAGTGTTAGAAAAAGACTCAAATCTAATAAAATTAGAGTTCTGATTAAGTCTGGCAAACATTTGTTCAGTCGCGTATTTAATTAAGTTTAGTGCCTCAATATCGTTTTGTTTTTATAATAACAGCATAAATATTTTTATTAAAGGGATACTTGAGTTCTGTTGCAGAGGGCGCTACACAAAATAATTTTGTTTGTGAGATAATGAAAAACTGAACGTCAAATTTGGAAGAACATACAATTTAAATGACAAAATCATCTTTGTTTGATCAAAATCAGTTCAGAGACCGCTGAAATATCTATAAATATAACAATTTCTAGTACTTATTATGTACCACCACAAATATTTAAAAATTTGAAAAAGCTATTGAAAAAACAAATTAGCGCCTTTTACATCTTATTTCAGCCAATGCCAATGTTGGCTTTTTTGTTGGCTTTTTCGTGTTGGTTATATTACACACAAACATCCCGCCCACATTGTTATTTTTAATTAATTAATTAATTAACAGTCACCGTAATTTCACACATTGTGGGGTCTAAAATTACCTTCATGGCAAGTTTAGGTTCTAAAAGGGCACTAAAAATGTTATAGATAAGAATAAGAGCAATAACTATGCACTTTGAAGGCATTTGCGGTATGAAAACAGAGCTCAACTATCCCTTTAACTGATATTAACAATGACGTTAAAATGATAGAGAGAACCAGGATTTCGCAAAACTAAATATTTCTTTGGCTGTATCGATTTGCCGTTGCATTTCGTGCAATCGTATGCCCTGTAAAGATCAGAAGATTGTTACAGGAAAGCCGTAAGGAATCTATATCAATTGAAGTAATCTACGTACCTTCAACAAAAAGTCGGACTCTACAAATGTTCTTGTTGCGACTAGGAGCACTGTCTGTTGCGTAATAGACATACTCATGTTGACCCTGTCCAAACTCCTTTGGCAGAAATGGTCTATAAAGTATAAGTATAAGACGGTAGACACTATAAAATGGCCATTATTAACGTAATGTAGATAATGTAGCTAATTTGCATATCATGTTTTGCATACGTACCGTGTGCATGAAGTAGGGTTAGGGTTAAGAACTTAGGGTTAGAGTTAGGGTTAAGAACTTAGAGTTATTTCCTATCATATAGGTGCAGGTTATGAAATAAGGTAAGGGGTATCGATTGTTTTAATACCTATGCCGGATATATAAATAAATAAGGTGCAGAATAAATGTGTGTGTGTTATGTGCAAATTTGTGCATACATGCATGTTTTGTATTTCCGGAAATCCTGACATACACACACACTCAAAATTTGGGACCTGTCGTACGCCTAGTGCACTGTCCACCACAAAAGAGACATGTATAGAACAGGACAACACCATACTGGCACATGAAGGGCATAGGAAAATGCCCCAGGAACTAAAGGAAAGCATCACAAAACATTTTTATCAATTAATATTATACCAGAGCAACAATGCTTGATTTACATCTGAAATCCAATAAAACAGTGGCATATACATGTAAATAACAATAACAGCAACAACAAAATTAGGAGTACTAAACATGTAAACCTTGCTATCCTTTTTCCCTCCTCCAAATCATCCAATTTACGTTGTCACTATAAAAACAAAACCGCTATATCAATATTTAATACTTTATTTGAAGAACGAAAAGTTTTAACCCTGAAGAAGTTCTTTACTAAAGCCCTGAACACAACACTGTACGAAAGCTGTACCTAACTGTATCCTCCAGCAAATCCCCTAAACATAGAATTGTCGGATCACCCATTATTTTCCATGGTGCATTAGATGTATAAATAATTATGTGTATAAAATAATTAGGTGTTTGAATTGAAACGGGCCACTTACTCTTCCACGTTGACGGGATAGCTCTTATCGTCTTTCGCCATTGGTTTTTCCCAGAATTTTTTTATTGGCATCACATCTACTTTTGTTCCGAAATCTTTGACCGATGATGCCTTGTTGCAAACAGCAAAGTCTCCAGAATACTGAGGAGGTGTTGTATCTGTAAATGGGGACCGGAAAGTGTACCCAATTTGAAAATGAAGATGATGGAGCCGATGATGATGATGATTATAATAATGATCATAATAACAATAATTATTATAACCTGAAAAAAGGTCATCTGATTGGTAATTTACTGGTTGAAATCTTCTTTGTACACAATAATTTTGAAAATGTTCATGCCTTCAGTGAGTACTTTCGAACGCTTGTACAGCACTTGAATAGAAACAAGGATGAATGGTTGAAGGCTATTGATGAGGGAAAGTTTACAGGTGCAGTTTCAGATCCGAGCATTTTAACTTGTATTTCCGAGACATTACCCATGGGGCTCTAGGTACCCCCTAGGACCTATTTTGGGTCCATTATAATTCATAATTTTTATCAACGATATCCCTTCTGTATTTCATTCATGAAAACTTCATTTGTACGCAGATGACACTGTCTCTTATTTACAGCTCTCATAAAGACCTGCATACAGTTTAATGAACCTTCAATACAGAATTGGTCAACATGAACAGATGGATTAGCAGAAGTAGACTGCAGGTTAATTATAACAAAACCATGAGCATGCTCATTGGAAACAGACACATGCTCAAAAAAAATAACCCACTCGATATAAGTATCAACTAGATGGAATTCGACTGCGCGCAGTCGAAAATGATGCCTCCGTTATAGAGCAATTTTACAAACCAAAACAGAAAAAAAAAATTGAATTCACGTTCAATGGTAATCCATTGACAGGCTCTCAGAATATTGTGATTACAAGCAATTTCTCATATACATATATGACCCTTTGATCTTTGACCTCATGACCATAAAATCTACTCAGTTCATTGGCTCTGCAAGATGTTCTGAGTTAAATAGTAATCCATCTGTCAGTTCTAATGAGAATGCGTTCACAAGCTATTTTTGCATACATAATGGGCCCATGACCTTTGACCTTATGAACCAAGAATCTACTCAGTTCATTGGCTCTGCAAGTAACAAACATGACCTAATTTTGGCATGAATCCATCAATCGGTTCTTGAGATAACGCGATCACAAGCTGTTTTTGCATTCATAATGTGCGCTGTGGCCTTTGACCTTTGACCTACGTGCTCCAAAATCTAATCAGATTGTCTTCCTATGGTGATACACACTATCATTAAGTTTGAAGTTTAAATCTCCAGTGGTTCTTGAGATATTATGATAACAATCTCAATGTATGGAATTTCATAAGTTGACCTCTGTGACCCTTGACCTTTGACCTACGTGCTCCAAAATCTAATCAGATCGTCTTCCTATGGTGATACATACTATCCTTAAGTTTGAAGTTTTTACATCTCCAATGGTTCTTGAGATATCATGATAACAATCTCAATGTATGGAATTTCATAAGTTGACCTCTATGACCCTTGACCTTTGACCTACGTGCTCCAAAATGTAATCAGATTGTTTTCCTATAGTGATACACACTATCACTAAGTTTGAAGTTTAAATCTCCAGTGGTTCTTGAGATATCATGATAACAATCTCAATGTATGGAATTTCATAAGTTGACCTCTGTGACCCTTGACCTTTGACATACGTGCTCCAAAATCTAATCAGATCGTCTTCCTATGGTGATACATACTATCCTTAAGTTTGAAGTTTAAATCTCAAATGGTTCTTGAGATATCGCGCTAACAAACTCAATACAAGGAATTTCATAAGTTGACCTCTGTGACCTGTGACCTTTGACCTACGTACTCCAAAATCTAATCAGATCGTCTTCCTATGGTGATAAATACTATTTCAGAGTCTTAAGTTTAAATCTTAAATGGTTCTTGAGATATTGTGATAACGGTCAAACGGGACGGACGGACGGACGTACGGACGGACAACCCAAAAACATGATGCCTCCGGCACCACCTTCGGTGGCGGAGGCATAAAAAGTATAATACTTTGGTTTGTACATTGGTGCAGAGCTGAAGTGGGATCTACATAAATCACCTTTGTGAAAAAGTTGGTAGCATGGTTACATTTCTTTGAAGTTTAGGAAAATAACTTAAGCTATGGTCACAAAACAGAGCGGCAACGGACCAATTACGTAGCATGCTCGGTCGCCGCTGGAAATTTAGGCATCGCCCAACGATTTTTTTTTTCTCGAGAAGTCGAGCAGGCTGAAGAGCCCAAGCGATGCCTGGGCGATGCCCTGTCAATTTCCCGTCGGTCGCCGGTAGATTTTAGGTAAAAACTGGGCGAAATCGGAGAGCTTCCACAGGAGGCGTCCCGGCAATGACCGACAGATGACCCACCAATTCCCGAGCGGGCACAGGCTAATTTTAAAGAAATTTCCCGGCGGCCGGCCGGTGATCGGTGGGGCGCCAAAATATGCTCGGTGCCCGGACGAGACTACGTGTCTTTCCCGTTGCCTGACTCGGGCCAATCCGTTTATAATACGACTGCAGGCGACGCGAGCCGCAGCAATCATGTGCATGCAACATACGTGAGACTGAAGCGTGAGGAGAACTTCGGTCTGTTTCGTGTCGAACGCTGGCATGGAGAGATTAAGTCGCGGACTACCGTTAATCAAGTCTATTCGTTTACGTGCAGTTGTCCAAAAGAAGACATAGATGGCGTTAACCGGTATTTGCCAAGCTACACTCCCTTTAAACCTTATACACTAAAATGTTATGCTACGTCATCTGGATTACGCGGACATAATATGGCAGTATTCCTAAGAAAAATATATAATTTAATTACAGAGCACCTTCATAATAGTTCAGCACCAAGAGTAGCAAGCTTGACTTATATTAGCGCTTTTTACAAACCCAGCTTTAAATAAATCAATTCAAATAATTTTATTTCCAAAACTAATCTGTTCTGTTTCGGTTTCAGTGCAAAAGAGTGGCATGCTACCCTCTGGTGGTGAGGGCGGCTATTGTAGTCGGCGATTATCCGAGGCACTGAACATTGCCCTTCGAGTAGAAAGAGCAAGTGAACAGCTCTCTCCAACAACAAGCGCCTTCTGAGCGTCAACAGAAACTAAGCAGGACGTGGTTTACCTCAAACTTCTCAAACAATTGAATGAGATGTAAAGGAAATTTTATAAACTGAACTTCCGAAAACGTTCCGATTCTGTGTAGATTATTGTCCCTTAAATGTGACTGTAAGAGACTCACATCCACCTACTACTCTGTTTTATGGACCTGTCGAGTGGTTACTGGCAGGTCCCACTCAATCCCGAGGACAGAGAAGAGACAGCCTTCAACACAGGAACGAGGATATATCAATTCAATGTCATGCCCTTTGGCCTAGTAAACGCCCCCAATGACGTTCCAACGCCTCATGGAAGCACTACTACATGGTCTCCATTGGTCCACTTGCTAATCTACTTAGATGACTGCATTGTAAGCCTACTAGGGAAGAACTTTGATGACCATCTACACAACCTCAAGGATGTCCTTCAACGCTTCAGAGAAGCCGGTGTTAAACTGAAGCCATCCAAATGTCAGTTCTTCAGTAAGGAAGTTACCTATACCTGGGCTATCAATACAGATGGCGTACTTCCAGATCCCAACAATATAAACAAAGTAGCATCCTGGCCAAGACCACAAAACCCAACCCATGTCAGATCCTTCCTTGGACTTGCATCCTTCTATCATCATTTTATCATGAACTTCTCAAAGATTGCATCTCCATTGACCAATCTCACTCACAAGGGAATGAAGTTCAACTGGACAGAAAAGTGTGAAGACTCCTTCAACACACTAAAAAGGGCTCTTATCAATCCACCCTTACTGGCTTACCAATTCTCAGTTGAATTCAGCCCATCAACAGACGCCTTTCTTACTGCCATAGGTGCCGTTCTCTCCTAAGTAAAGAAAGGGAAAGAGAGAGTAGTCGCCTTCTTCAGTCAGAAGCTCAGCACCACCCAACAGAAATGGTCAACGTACAACACAGTGTTATGGGCTATTGTTGCATCTGTTCGTCACTTTAGACACTACTTACGAGGTCAAGAGTTTACCATCTTCACTGACCACCAACCAATCCTTGAATACAACAAAGTACCAAATCAGGACGATGTTACTGAACAACAAACCCGATGGGTCATCAATTTTAATGCCCACACATTCCACATCAGACATCGTAAAGGCCAGCAGAATACCCATGCAAATGCTTTGTCCCGTCTACCTTCAATCCCTGAACAGACCGTGAACCAGCACCCGCTGGCTAAGCAATGGCCTCGTTTTTTCTGGGACTTCATTCATGCAAATGAGCATCCTCCGCATCGTGTATAAGAAGCCCACTCAAAACCATGTACGTGAATCAGTATCCAAAGACAACATGCTCATTCAATCATGCAAAGAAGGGCGGGGAAATGATTACAAATTAATTGTATTGATAATCCCACTGACAGAACAATCAAACGGGTCAATGTCGCTATTCATAAGGTCCGCTATTCATAAGGTCCGTTATTCATAAGGACCGCTATTCATAAGGACCGCTTTTCATAATTTGAGAAAAGGGTCATTATTCATCAGGTTCATTATTCATAAGGACCGCTATTCATAATCAGAGAAGAGGGTCGGTATTCATAATACGAAATCAGGGTCGCTATTCATAATGCAAAATCGGGGTCGTTATTCATAAGGGTCGCTATTCATAATAAGAGAAGAGGGTCGCGATTCATAATACGAAATGAGGGTCGCTATTCATAATAGGAGTAGAGGGTCGTTATTCATAAAAGGAGTACAAGTTCGCTATTCATATTACGATATGAGGGTCGCTATTCATAATACGAAATGAGGGTCGCTATTCATGATAGGAGTAGAGGGTCGCTATTCATAATTCAAAATGAGGGTCGCTATTCATAATACGAGAAGAGGTTCGCTATTCATAATACAATATGAGGGTTGCTATTCATAATACGACTAGAGGGTCGCTATTCATAATACGAGAAGAGGGTCGCTATTCATAATAGGAGTAGAGGGTCGCTATTCATAACACAAAATGAGGGTCGCTATTCATAATACGAGAAGAGGTTCGCTATTCATAATACGATATGAGGGTCGCTATTCATAATACGAAATGAGGTTCGCTATTCATAATGCGAAATGAGGGTCGCTATTCATAATACAAAATGAGGGTTGCTATTCATAATACGACTAGAGGGTCGCTATTCATAATACGAGAAGAGGGTCGCTATTCATAATAGGAGTAGAGGGTCGCTATTCATAACACGAAATGAGGGTCGCTATTCATAATATGAAATGAGGGTCGCTATTCATAATACGAAATGAGGGTCGCTATTCATAATAGGAGTAGAGGTTCGCTGTTCATAATACGGAATGAGGGTCGCTATTCATAATAGGAAATGAGGGTCGCTATTCATAATAGAGATTTAGGGTCGCTATTCATAATTCGGAATGAGGTTCGCTATTCATAATACGGGATAAGGGTTGCTATTCATAAAAAATTAAAATTAAATAAGCAATAAACAAAATGTTAATCAGAAAGCGAAATAAGTGATAGGGGACACCCAACGGCTGTAGCGTAGGCGGGAATGGGCCACATGGCCCCGAATATTTGTAGAAAACATTTATTGAAAACATATTGAAAACATTTTTGACGTTTCATTAAAAATATTAGAGAAAGAAGACGATCGTTGTACCGTTCACTACTCTTAATCCTTGTCTGAATTCATTTTTCCCCGCCCGCGCGAAGCTTTGGCGTTTTATTGCATCAATATAAAGAAAGAAGACAATTCGTTGTACCGTTCACTACTCTTAATCCTTGTCTGAATTCATTTTTCCCCGCCCGCGCCAAGCTTTGACGTTTTATTGCATCAATATAGAGAAAGAAGACGATTCGTTGTACCGTTCTCGACTCTTAATTCTTGTCTGAATTCTGTTTCCTTAAAATATTAGCGAAAGAAGACGAATCGTTGTACTGTTCTCGACGCGAAGCGCGGAAGCTTTGTCGTTTCATTAATTTATTAGACAAAGAAGACAATTCGGACGATTCGTTGTACCGACTCTTAATCATTGTCTGAATTTTCAAAAATGTTTCTTTATCCGATAAAAAGTCACACTTCGTAGGGAAAAAAAAAAATTACCGACATAATACATCTCACCGACTTCAAACTTCTACATAAATATAGTATAAGAGGATCGAGCAAGAATACCGACACGGCAACAAAAATATCTATGCGTATCTTTCTTGTTCCCTCGACGTGGCGACTCCACCAAACATACCCCTCTCTCTCTTACTCCCACCCCTCTTCTCTCAGGCTCTTTACCCTCTCTCTCTCTCTCTCTCTCTCTTTCATTCCCTGTTTCTTTTTCTCTTTTTTCTCTTTTTTTCTTTTGCTCCTTTTCTTTTTTTCTTTTTTTTCCTTTCTTTCCTCTCTTCTCTTTTCTTTCTTTCCTTTCTTTTCCTTTTCTTTTCTTTCCCTTTCCCTCTCCTTTTTCCCCTCCCCCTTTTCTCATTTTTCCCGACAGCAGCGCAATTTTACCGACAATATCCTGACAGGTGGGGGTGTCGCACCCCTACATTCCCTTTAGCGACGCCCCTGGTTGTAGGGAGTTGGATTATATACAATATTCAAGCTTTACGTAAATATACAATATTGCACAATTTTTTTTCTCCTCATAAGTAAGGAAGTAAGATTTTCAAGATTTTAAGTCAAATAAGATACGATTTTGCGACCGTAAAGCATTATGCAAACGGTGGCGTCCCCTATATCATTTCTTTTTTAAAGTAGGCCTATATATTCTTTTAAGCTTTGATAATTATATAAAAATACATCCCCATAATCTAGCTAATATATTTCCCCCGCTCCAGAGGTGACAAAAAAAGGAAAACATAACACACACATAATCCTATCGTAATTTGTCCCCCTTGTGCGAAATCTTCCCCCCTCCCCTCAACTGATAGTCAAACTTAAGAAAATTTACTTTGGTGACAAGACCATATATTTTATAAGGAAACCACCTCAGCCCCCCCCCCCCCCCGAAAATAAATATTAAGGTCCGCTACCTGAATGTCCGAGTCGTCGTCATAAAGGCAAAGGCGGCGGGTGAGGGGGGGGGGGGGGTGCTTGAGGATGTTTCATGATTCAAATGTTATTGATTTAAATCAGAATTATGTTTATAACATTGGATAACAAATTTCAAATTATAGTGTAACATAGATTGGCTGACATGACAGTAAGACAATATATATGGGCATTTCCATGTTAAGTGGGTACTTCTGTGATGTAAATATGGTCAAAATTGTTTTCACCCCTAGAGCAATCAAATTTCTCCCTTTGCTTGTCCAATATCTATATTCTATATTTTTATGAGGAAAAGATAAGTGTGATTTCATGTTAACTTTGCAGAGGTCGTAAAGTAGGACATGTATTGGGGGGAACGTATGTAACATTGGACAGAAATTTGTAACTTAAATTACCTCTGATTTATTATTTGCTCAATATATAAATGCAATGTTCATTCATGTGAGTTAAGTATCAATAAAACATCAATTTAACAATCATCTCAGATTTTGCTTCTTTTTAATTTTTTTTTTATAGCTTTTTTTGTGAATCAGAAAAACAAATATTTAAGGAATGTTTGCAATGTATCATGTATTATTGAATGAATAAATCTTTCACACATGTTTTAATGGTGCGTACTCTATTAATTTGGTGTCACTGTGTACTGGATGTTGATGCTATGTTCATATATTCCAGGATAAAATAAAATCTAGAAGTTATAATTGTTGATGCATGTTGGAACCAATTAATAAGAATAGGAACGTATGTAACGGTTGGACAGAACAGGCATCTAAACGTTTGTTTGAATTCTGTTTTGGGACACATATTTCATAATCAATATATTCATAAGCGTTGCATAGGTTAAAATGTTTCATTGTATTGATCATTTTAAATTGCTTTGTGTTAGGTCATTGTAAATTCATTTTGTTTCAAATCACTGCCTGGCCAATGTTACATGTGTTCCGTATCAGAACTTCAAAAGCTGCAGATTTATGGAGAATAAGTGAAATGTGAATGGTCTTTAATTATTAAGTATAATGAAATCAATGAATTTGCCAACTGATATACGGTTTGTAAATCTGTAAAATAGATTAATTGATAGTTTTGAAATCTTATCTCACCTCTCATTAATCTTTTGACCACTGCAAAAGCAAGCAACAAACTTCAGTGTACAACTTAAATTGTCCATGGATGAACCATTTATATAAATTTATAAAATTATGAACACCTGAATTGCAAATTCAAATTTAAAAATGATAAGATAGTAACTATAGTCACATGGAAAGAAGTTGGCACAATATAGAATAAAGGCAAACACTAATCATTTCATTGAAATTGAAATTTCACAAAACCTTATATACAAATTTAAAAGTAGTCTAGGTGATGTCTTTAATAGTCAGTAGCCAAAATGTGTCTCGGACACAGAGCCCAATAATAACAGACTGTTAAACAATAATATTGAGCATGCATTTCACTACATGTAAGCATTAGCTTGTAATCAATTCCCATCAAGACTGGGAAAGTAGTTGACACAATATAGAATAAAAGGCAAACACTATTCATTGATATTTCACAAACATCATGTCGTTAATTACAAATTGTCTATACAGGATTTGTATGCTTTTATTCTAGAGTTCTTTAATCTGCTAACTACAATGTGTATGATATTTACCTTTTATATTTCTTAATTTTCATAAATGCTCTATTTAATTCTATTTTTGCTCAAAATTATGATCATTCATTTCAAGTAAGTTCAATCAAATACATGTATTTATAACAATCATTTTGATGTAATTCAGATCTGAAATTCAAAAAGATTTGACACTGCATACTCAATGGGTTATTTTGCATATTATAATGCATCAATTCAATTGAGCATTCATTAAATATTTTCAGTAAATAATTGTGTCTTTGTGCCAATTTTCCATGAATTTTATTTGTTTTCATAACACACAAGTCTATTGAGGTGATTAAAACCTTACTGAAGTACAACGTGAGAACAATAAATTAGCACGATCCAGCCATTTAATCATGTCTCCTTTTTAACATCAATACACGCAGTTCTAGGTTTTCCTCTTACACGAGAGTCAGAGAATATTGTAAGGATTTTAAAACGATGGTTTGGGACGATATCGGGTGTGCTGGACTTTACACAAGTTCTCTGAAGAAGTTGGAATGACTCGATTCATTATTAACCAATCTATGAGTAATAAGACATTCATAAATTGTATGGAACAAGTCATGATTCTGGGGAGAGTTCTGCAAAGGTGAAAAATTGTAATCTAGTGCTGCTGATGTCTTCCGAAGGACAGGGTTAGGCATTTTCTTCACTATCTGTTTTCTACATTCCCGAGACACATCCTCACGTGC
>JAVYIG010005718.1:0-131181 GCA_035222895.1 Strongylocentrotus droebachiensis
CGTAAATTATGAGCGGGCCACAGGTTGTTTTTGGTGGGGTGGGGGGGGGGGGGGGGGCTTGAGGGCACATCCGCCCCATACTCCGTCCTCATAACCTAAAAGCGTTATGCCTTAAATACGTAATCCCAAATTGTGCCCCCCCCCACTCTCCGAAATATTCAATTGAAGGGTACCTAAAAACGTGAGGCCAACGGAACTCCCCTTTGCAGAAAAAAAAAACTCAATCTGCCCCCTTGTTAAGTAACTCTAAAATACTACGAAGCTAATGAATGTCTTTCTGTCATATTTTTGGTCAACCCTGAAACGCCCACACGTCTGTCGCATAATTACGTAATAATGCGACAGACAGACATGTCGACAACACGAACAGACATTTTGTGTTCACAGCAAAAGTGCACTCACTGGGCGACACAAGGGCGATATACAATGATAACAAATGATATAAACATCACCAGCCCCTAGCAAAAGTATTTCTGTACGCCCATGATCGTTATAGTTTGATCTGTATAGTTGTTATTATGCTCATTTTGTTTCTCCAATGGTGACAGTTTCCAGTTGGATTCAGCCTTCAGTCCTGCAAAGACAGCACATCACCTTTAAAGACAAGGTTGAGTTCTGGGAAGAGGTGAAAAATAATTTATCATTGTTATTATGCAAGTTTGGAAGAACATCAGATAAAAAATGTTCCCTGAAAAGCATGGCTCTTCCAAAGCCTTAATATTCTAAATAAGGCTTGTAACAGCATCGGGACTGATTTTTATGCCACATGTTCGTGTAGTCCCATTTACATATTTCTGTGTACAGTGTACAGTGCCCAAGACTGGGCCCAATTTCTTAATATTATGATGATTCAAGAACCTTGAGTACACACCAATAATTGTATACTAGATTATCAACCTTTTCTGATCGATTCCATATCGTTTCTCGCATAACCAGAACTCAACTTTATCTTTAAATATCTTAACCCTTACTGTACTGGGGGGTGGGGCCTGGGAGGCCCCCCCCCCCCCCCTCGACATTTTCGGAGATTGCGCCGCATTGCGCCGCAACCGCTTAAAATTTTGAATTGTCGTTTCATGACTTTTTTCCCTCAAGTCTTATGCACATTTTGATACCATTTTCGTCGAAATCGGATATACCTGTAAGGTGTTACATAACAATTAGTATGCGCATGTCATCAGAAAAGTGCTATAATTGCATATATTCATGTACAAGCAGAAATGTGAAGATATGAATTGATATCAAAATTCCCCCCCCCCCCCCAGTCAGAGAGTGCTCAAAATAGCCCAGTACAGTAAGGGTTAAGCATGATGACAAGCCTCGACAGCACGGCCCGTGCAATTAGCACCTTCGAATTATATTGACTTATTTATAGACGACACAAATAATTGTTTAGCCCAGGGAGTTGACTGCAACCTTTATAAGATATTTCCTGCGGCTATGAGCGTCTCTCAAAAGAGTGATGGGCTCGGAAGGAAAATGTTATCAAAATACTTGAAGTTGAATTAAGTGGATTCTTAAATGATTAAGGATGACAAATGCAGTTTAGTGATGTATAAACCTAGTGAGTAATGAGCGCGTGTTCATGTTTATTGTACCAAGTAGTTCATAACTCCTTGGTTGTGGAGGTGCCGTGGAGGTGTCGTGATATAGTGGTTCATTCACTGGACCTTCAATCCAAGGGTTCAGGGTTCGAACCTCAGCACGCGTCACTAATGTCCTTTGGCAAAGCGTTAATCCAAATTTGCCACTCTTCAACCAGGTGTTGAATGAGTTCCCGGTAGGATGCGAAAGTCATCGTAGTTTGCTCATGCGTTCCTCAGGGAGTGGAGAATGTGAATATTTTTTAGCGAGGGTAAGCCCGATTCCGATGACCGGGGTAATACTATATCTTTTAAGCGCTTCTTCCTCGATGAATTAAGCGCTATATGAACCAGGAATATTATTTTGTGATTGTACTATTGAGGTATTTTGTAAGCATTCACTAATTTTATTTCTATCCCCCTGCTAGCTTTCATTTAGCAGTATTTTAGCCTACTGCCTAAAGTCTCACTGTGACGACATTTCATTGGGAACATTCTTCTTATATCATGGCCGTAGCGTGAGTCCTGCTATTTATTGAGGGGTCACTGGCGTCGTGAAGAAGGGGGGGGGGGCGCATATGCCTTACAATGTGATTAAATTCAAACAAGGAATCATCTCTACTGAGAGAAAGTTTGGAAGGGATCATAATTATTTCCTTATGGTAACTTTGCCTTCCCTTATCTTTTCCTTCTCCCTCTCTCTCTGTATTCTTCACCGTGAGATTGGGGAGGAAAAGGAGGGGGAGGCCGGGGGTACGTGCAAAAATTCATCCCATGGCTACACCACTGTCTGGCAGTCACGATGGCACGCATTGTATAGTCTTCATCCTTGCTCTAAACCCCTTCCCATGCACATCACTCAACCCTAGAACATTATACCCTTCATCAAAACGGAACGATGGGCTTCGCCGCAACCCAGGTAAAAGAATGTTGTTAAACAATATACCGATGTCATGTACGACAGGAGCCAGCATCCTTGATTATGAGTGGGACTGTAGCCAATTTACCAGGCATCCGATGCTTTATTGATTAAAGTTATAGACAACCGTTGCCTCAAATGAAAGATAATAGGTTAATTTGAGTCAAATTTACGTTGCAAGACTACATAGTGATGCGGATATTGTGCAATATGTAAAACCAACCTAAGAAAGGTACATTGACTTTCAAAAAGTGTAACATGATCAAACAATGTCTGCCCTCTCGCCCAATTTTTGACATTTTGACTAAAATGAATTTGTTCAAATTCTTGCTCATTTTCAAGAAACAGTTCTTATTTCATTATTAGCTAAGAAGTCAAATATCCTTTATCCGCATTCGGGGTGGGGAAGGGGAGGTTGATGTGGTGAGAGCACAATCATGTCCAGATGCTAATTTAACACATCAAGTACTCGAATGACGCGAGGTAATACAGCATACATTCATTGCTGATGTTTTATAGGTTTTTTTTTTTGGGGGGGGGGGGGGGGTAGTTTCAGTGGGTGCATGGTCCCCACTTATCATGGTTATGATACCACATCACATAAATGAATGATATACTTTGGGGACATATTCAATTTCGGATTATCACCACCTCCTCCTTCTTCTCCTTTCTCTGTGTCTCACTCTCTCTCCCTCTCCCTCTCCCCTCTCTCCCCTCCCCCTCTCTCTCCCTTTCTTTCTCATGAGGGGTGTGGGGTGTCCATGCAGCCATGCATTATGCTAATGAGGGTCCATCCTCCGAGCAACCAACTCATGTTCTCTCCTTGCCATCATACCATACTATCTCATCGGTTATCCATCTCATCACCATAGGCGACAACATCCTGGAAGGCATCAATCAATAACTAGTCATCATCATCATCATCCTCTGTGAAGATATTCGCCTTCTGGCATGCAAGGCTTCATGTTCTCCAAAAACAAGTGACAATTTTTTTCTCCCCAGCTTCTTACTCATGTTCTACACAATACAACATAATGGTTTCTTCATGGTCATACAGGTTAGCGATTGTTCATCAATAAGAGGATGAATTGCCGTTTGGTCTACACCCAGTTCGTGTACTACCCAATTAGTCTATTCCCATATTGTCAACACCTAGTCCATCTACTATCCACATGGTCTAATGATAATTTCGTCTATTTTTCATTTGGTCTAATGACCATTTAGGTTAATAGCCATTTGGTCTAATTTCTGTTTGGTCTAATCTCCAAAAGGTCTACTACCTATTCGGTCTATTGCTCATTTAGTCTTATTTGGAAATGCACGATACATCCCCTCGCCCCCTCCCTGCTCCCGCCCCTGACGCCCTATTCGCGTCTTTCTAGTGACTCAAAACTTACGTAGCAACTGTATTTTATTTTGCAATTTTCAGAATGATTTATAGCGACCGAGTTGTATCATTATAATCACGATCAAGTTTAGGATGCAATATAAATGTATCAGTTCCAATACTGACGACCCCCCCCCCCCCCCTTCCTCCCTCTCTTACCATCTACCCCCTCCCCCCCTCTCTCTCTCTCTCTCTCTCACCCTCCCCTCCCCCTCTCCCCCTTCTCTCTCTCTCTCCCTCCCCTCCCCCCTCTCCCCTTCTCTCTCTCTCTCTCCCTCCCCTCCCCCTCTCCCCTTCTCTCTCTCTCTCTCTCCCTCTCACCCTCTACCCCTCCACTCTCTCTCTCTCTCTCTCTCTCTCCCTCTCTCTCTCCCTGGTTAATCATCTTTATGCCAATCGAGGGGATTTGTTTTTTCCTATTAATATTCACACTTGCGTATCTCTTCAGAAGTCTAATAAACCATGACGAGACAAGCGGCATGTATTCATCATTCTCGTTCAATGCTGATGACCAACCGTTGCATATTTTGAGGTAACGATGATATTTCCCAAGCGATCTCAATGAGAATAATCATCTCACGTGTTGCCTATAAATTGTCTTAGATGACAAAGTACGTGCGACGATTATCTCTGATAAACATGAATTGTCTTGATAGCTTAAGATAAAATGAAATTAGTTTAAGTTTGTTTCCTTTTAAATCAAACAAGAAAAGAAAATACTAGCACTGTAGGGCATACTATATGACCTCATTTAGTTTAACGTATATAATAAAGATAAGGGGACGTCAACAATACGTGATACAACATGTTCATAATGATATTCCTCGGCTGTTACACGTTATGCAATAAACAAACTTTGTTGTAATAATTATAGCCCTCTTTGTATCTGTTTCGTTTTAACATTATTCGTATATTGTTTGTTATCTTAAGTTTACGTTATGTGTTATGATGTAGTTATGAACGGAATATTGATATGTTTCAAAGATTTAACTAACTTAATATCAGAGTGAATGTGTTAGCAGAGAAAATAAAACTAAGCTGGAAGAATTGTTGAATATACTTTAATTTTTAGCCAATGTTATTTTTCACTCAATCATTGAGTAATTAATGTAAATATGTCTTGAAATCATGCAAAAGAACATCGCTTCAGGAAGAGAGAAGGAAAAGAGGCCCCATTACAAAACACATAAAATAGTGTTACATAACAATACATAACAAATTAAGATAATTCATGATGCATAGTGCAACTGGTATAAGTTTAATTTTTATTGTACACCGTATTCTTGCAATGTCTATTTTAAAGATAAGCTTGAGTTCTGGTAATGATAGAAAAGAAATTCTCACAGAATCCAACAAAACTAAAACTGAATTTTCAAGAGTACAAATAAATGACATTTGCCTCACGATTTATATAGAAAATGTATAGGGGCTGAGTAATGAGCGCAGAAAGATAAAGGTATACAAATAGGCCCGACACCGCAGGTCACTATATGCAAATGTGAGTTGTGGTTTTTATCGCAGATGATTTCCAGCACTGATTTTTGTGAGGTTGTTTTTATTTTGCTGGTTCAAGCGACCAATCTACTGCAGGATAAACAATCCAGAATGAATTATAGCCATGTTCTCTTGACATATTACGATGCCCATACCAGAGCTCAAGATTAGTTTAAGTTATAATATTAATGTATTTCTGTATATTATTTTACTTCATATCTTCCACCATGCCATTCTCTTCGTCCCCTCTTCTTGTTCTTCGTCATTTTTTTGTTTCAATGTCCTTGTTTGGTAAGTCTCGCATGAACATGCAGTAAAGGACAAAATATTGGTATGAAGCATAACTTTATTTGTACGCTTAGAAGTTATCAAATAAGAGCGATGCTTATCAGATTAAGCCAACATTTCATGCGTCATTACCAATAATAACATAACATATTACTGTGTATCTCTATGAATAGGAGTCCCATAATTTGGATAGATGGGGAGGTTTATCTCCCTGTGGTCATTATAAACAGAGGCATTTCGTTTATTCTTTTATTTTTTATCTGGCGTGCTATTCTCGGGGCTATTCCCAAACTCTCCGTGTTGTGAATGAAAGCATCTGAGAAGAGGTTGCATGCCGGTTTTGGCACGCGCTCGGGCTCGCCTTCTCCCGGGAGAGCCCCAGGGGTTCTAGACAGTCGCGCGCCTAGCTCACTCGGATTCAAGGGGATAAAAGATAATGGCAAGGAATGAAGGGAAAGATGGGTAGAGGAGCGATGAGAGAGAGAGAGAGAGAGAGAGAGAGAGAGAGAGAGAGAGAGAGAGAGACAGAGAGAGAGAGAGACAGAGACAGAGAACGAGAGACATATAATATAGAGAGAGAGATAGTAAGAGAGAGAGGAAAAATGGGGGGGGGGGGGCGGCGGGGAGGGGCACTTTTAACCTTGAAGAATATTATAACCGCATAGGCGCATATCACAAGAAACTTTGTCATCTTCTCTTTGCATCCTTTGAAAGTAAAAACGTATGAAATAATTATTGTTAAATCTAAATGTCATACTAGAACTCACGCTTTATAAACTTCTTTTATAATACTTTACTTGCACTTTAGGGTATACTCCATTACATTCGGTAGCAGATTGATGATATAATTATGCTACAAGCAATCTGTCACGCTGATGTGCCAAACAATTTTTGCCTCTGGGAGATTCCGAAGCTGTTTCCGAAGCTGTCATATCTAACATGTTGTAGATCAATTTTGGAGGAACAGAAACATTAGAGAAGTTTGGGCATTTTGTCAAAATGATCGTGATTGTACACAATAAATATTGTATAATGAGATAGAGGGATTAAGAATTGTACATTTTCTCCTTCATCACTGATTTATCTTATTTGAGAAAGTTTTTTTTTTAATGGTTATTGATGTGATCGTCTTCGTAGTTTCTGCTGCAGTTGCCGCTGGTTTTGATGTTGCTCTTTCTGTTGCTGTTGTTGTTGCCGTTGGAGTCGATGTTGCTGCTGCTGCTGATGCCGTTCATGTTGTTGCTGATGTTGCTGCCATTTCTTGGGTCTTTTTCTGTGTTGTTGGTATACAGAATAGGAATAACTGAATACAAACAACCCCTTCCATTGTGTATACAGCTAATGTAAAATTTATACCATCATTACGACAACAAATGGTCTTTACTAGCCCAATACTCATGTGTATGGAATTTGGAAAATCTTTCGATGGTCTCTATGTTTGTTTGAATATTATGTTCAAAGTTATTTAAAAAAAGACTGTTTATCATTATTTCTATCTGACCACAATCACGTAAAATGACCACCAACTCTATTTCGGTTACTTGCATGATTTGATAAGTAAACTTGCTTACATCCAAGGAATTTAGATGTGGCTACGCAACGCCGGGCTTCCATAAAGAAATGATAACTTTGTTGGATAAACAATTCGCATTGTGTAAATATTCCATTATTTCAGTGCATCAATATTTAGCTCTAAAAATAATACAATTTCAAGGACACTAAAAACATCTGGCAAAAACAATGATCTTGATGATGTTGCAAAAAATGGTATTAGAAAGTCTAATTTTGCTTAGATGTTCCCAACATTATTATGTGCTCAAAGTGTCCTGATCCAGTGCAGATCCAATTTACATTTTGTAGTGTCGTATATACTGTCAAGACGGTAGAACAAAAAGGGGCTGATATCGTCATGTTTTTCTGCATAGGCCTATACATAACAGAAGGAGTTCAATTATGAACAAAATACAAATGACATTCGCTTTGTTATTATAATTATAGGTCTATCAATCATGGTGAAATTCATATCCATGTAAATATTAATACACGGCACATAAACATTCCATGTAAGTCTCAATACTAATGGAGTTAGCATGGTTAAGAGCTTGGGGAAGTGGTATTTCCTCGTATCAAGTGGCGTATCCATAAATTGTAATTGAGGGGTGGGGGTGTGGATGACTTGATAGCACATGAAGGAGGGGAACTGGGGCATGCCCCTAAGGAAAAAAGGTTAATTGAGACAGTGATAATAATAACAATAATAATTATAATAATAATGATACTACTACTACTACTACTACTACTACTACTACTATTACTACTACTACTACTACTAATAAAAACAATACTAATGATAATACAGACTTTAATTATGATCAACATGTCCCCCCTAATTGACGCTCAATTAAGACACTAACAGGATTAATTAAAAAAATACTCTGCGGCTGCTACAATAATTGTATATAATTATATTGAAAAGAGTTATATATTTTTGTTAAGGTCCGTATTTTTTTCTTTGGAAGGGGGGGGGGGGTGGAATTCACCAGCTACGCCCTATGTTTGATACGTGACTAAAATGCACAGATGTTGAGGACATCATAAACCCGGAAGAGGTATGTATTTCATAAGAATATGATGAATATGATGGATATGATATTGCTACCGTGCCCATCATGTTTCCTGTGGCTGCGGTCGAGGAGTTTCCTGATACTTAGGGAATGATGAACTTTTACCTAGTATAATTGGAAATTTAAAGGTCATCTTACATTTCGAGGGAGAGAAACTGGTCAATGCCATTCTAGGAGAATAGCACACTCGTTGTTTGAAACAAAATGTAACGAAAACTAGTTTAATACAGTGGAAAATCAGGAAAGCACTTAACGCCTTGGCGATCTAAATGATTGAAATAAGAGATTTTCCATTTTCCTAGCAAGGTTCTTTATTAATTTGCACCGTTCTCTCTTTTTGAAAATATTCAGTTTCAGTTTTGGGGAATTCTCTATGAATTTGATTGTTTGTTATTTCTGGAATTCAAGACTACAAATAAAGCACACGGAAATGATACAGACTGGTACTTATGCATTCCTATCAATTTCATTTTAATTAATATCTATACCAAATTGGTTTAATTATTGCATTGTGTCGAAAGCAAACATCAGTACAAATTAGAATAACAACTTAACCTCAATTCTTATGTTTTATCTTGCTAATAATAGGTATTATCCATGTAGATCTCAATAATGGTGTCACGGTGATAACATGACAGAATTGATCATTTAAGAGGAACTGTTTTTAAAAACTGATATGCTCTAATCACCCAAATATATATGTAATATTGACATAATGATTATACGACTTGACCTACCACAGCTTAAGCGTTATTAGCATATGTAATTATCGACTAAAGCATTCTTGCTTATGATATTATTTGGCCTCTGTATGTATCTTGATTATTTTACTTACCTCCATACTTTCAAGTTTTGGGGTGTGTATAAATTTTAAGTTGTCACTCTCTATGTAAATAAATTATATTATTATTTACTATTATTGTTATTTGAATGTTTTATATTCGATTTATCAATAAATGCAGAAACATCTGCTAACAAAATATTATATGGAACATAGTTAATTTTTTTTTTCCTTTCTTTCTGGGGCAGGTCTTATCCTAGGTATTTGGTCATTTGCTATTCCTTACAATTACCAAGAAAATAGAAAAATAAACAATAATGGTCGTCTCCAAAGTAATTTATTTCCTTGTTCTGTGGTGTGATCAAACCTGTAGCAGGGCTGTCAACTTGATGCAACCCAGAGCCATGTATAGATAGAGTTTGGCCACAATATTGTGACTACTGCTTTGTTGGGCAAGCACAAAACAAAAGAATATACACCATTTCGTGACCCAGTGAAACCAAGTTGGCCAAACTCTGTGTATAGATGGCTTTGATGCAACCATGGGGTAAGCCTTCACTTAACATTAAAAATAAAATTATAATAAAAACCCTGATGAAGTCGGCATCGTTTTGGGGCAAAACAAACGTTTATATTATACTTGCCCTCTTGAGAAAGATAATACTAAAAGCTTTCAGTCTGCGTGCATGTCAAGAACTGGTAGATGTTACATTCATCATACATTGTCATTGTTATTAACATTCTGAAGACCAGGCGGCCACTGTTATGTTCCAACACCAGCCAGGCTTTCAGCTGCTTGAGCTACGCCTTTTAAGGAGAGAAAGGGGAAAGGGGGGAGAGAAAGGGGGTGGATGAATTGGTTGGGAGAGGGGAGAGAGAGAGAGAAAGAAAGAGAAAGAGAGAGAGAGAGAGAGAGAGAGAGAGATCCCTTTCAGCTTGCTTATAGCTATAATACAAGACAGAAAGGAGGAGAGACAGGGGAAGAGAGTAGGAGGGTGTGGAGGAAGGTAAAGAGAGATGGGGAGAGGGGGCAGTGAGAAAGAAAGAAAGAGAAAGAGGGAAAGGTGGGGGAGGAGAGAAAGGAAAAGAGGGAGAGAGCGAGGGAGAGAGAGAGAGAATGAGAGGGGAGAGTTGGTGAGGGGAGGGAAAGAAAGAAAGAGAGAGAGAGAGAGAAGAGAGAGAGAGAGAGAGAGAGAAAGAAAAAAAAAGACATTAAAAAAGCTAGTATAATGGAGCAGCTGCTTTCCTCGTTTCGTCAAGAAAATAATTTCCTTTCTCTAGTGTGCAGATTGGTGGAATATCTCTACTCTCATGTCGCACTCCTTTCCTGTAACACGGCACCCAAGAACA
Organism: Strongylocentrotus droebachiensis; assembly: GCA_035222895.1. Taxonomy (NCBI): domain Eukaryota; kingdom Metazoa; phylum Echinodermata; class Echinoidea; order Camarodonta; family Strongylocentrotidae; genus Strongylocentrotus; species Strongylocentrotus droebachiensis. Next base: position 10,427 of record JAVYIG010005718.1, read on the forward strand.
ACACCCTTTGGTTTGGGTTTAGGTTAAAATCCCGGGGTTAAAAGCTTCCCTATGGCTAGAAGTGGTATAACATTTCCATTTTTTTTTGTACCGTTATGACGTGTTGTATTATGATCGCCTCCTGCGTATATTGATCTATGATCTATGGTATATGACCATGGGCCTAGTAGGTCCATGATAATTATGACTGTGCTGTCGGTCCTATCGGGCGGTCGAACCTGTACCCCCTTTTAAATATAAGGTTGAGTTCTGGGGGGAGGTGAACAATAAGCGTTTGTATTGATATTTTTTCAAGTGTGGAGGAACATGAGAGAAAATAATGTTGTCTGAAAAGCATGGCTCTTCAAATACCTTCATATTCTACATATGACATGTAACAGCTTAAAAATGAGGACCACGTTTTTATGCCACATGTTTGTGTAGGCCTAGTCCTATATACATTTTTCTGTGTATAGTGCTCGTTACTTTTACCAAGACTGGGCCAAATTTCTTATCAATTTGAGGTTTCCAGAACCTTGCATACTTATAAGTTATATGCTACATGTTCATTTTTTTTCTGATCGATTCCACATCGTTTTTTCACAATGCAATCGCATGACCAGAACTCAACCTTATATTTAAGTTGCTAGGACTATGGTTTTGTGAAATTAAAGAAAGCCGATTCTGTATGACATACTGAGTATATATTCTCTTACTGTCCAACTCCAAGCTTCCTTTCATGTAAAAAATATTGAATAGGATTACCATGACGACGATGACGATAATGTACTAGATGATGATGACGACGAAACTACTCTACTAAATATGGAGATAAGTTATCTCGATTTTTTTTATGTAAGCATATTTTGATCGTTTTGGTTGTAAACAAACTACTTACAATATGACGTGTGATAAATATTTTCATATATACACAGAGGCGTTTACCAATTAAAAATAATAAATCAATGTATACTTTTTGTAATCTATCTCATTATAAGATGACACATGCGACTCATTTGAATGATTACAATATGAATCATTAAAATTCAATTGTTTATAACAGCAAACATAATTAAATTCCATATAACGTGGACTATCGCTTATTATGAAAACGTAAGTACTAGATTTACATTGCGGAAGTTCAATAATTATGAGCCAATGTTACTCCTGATAGATTATTCCGCAAATACAGTAGTTTCTATTTCTTTTTAATTGTTTGTCACAATTACATTATAAAGAAAATAAAATGAAAATGAAATAGCGTATAGAAACATTTAGTTTCCTATTTTTTCATGAAAAATTATTATGCTTATAAAAACTATAACATTTTGCACGCCTGTTCGAAAAAACCCAATTTATCTCATTATGACAGTGATAATGAAAGCGTTGTATATTTACTTAGAAACCCACCATTTTGTCATTATTGAATTAACCACAATGAGGAAATGACTGATGCTATTAATTTTCTATTTATTATTTTGACCTCGATATTACTTGGCCAGTAAAAAAAATAAGAATCATAGTTCATATTATGATATCATCCTGTTTAATGAAACAAGCGGATGAATAAATGTTCATCATTTTTAAATTCCTGTTTTGATTTTTATTGTGCGTTAAATTAACAATGAATTCTTGGTTCTCTTGGTCCATAATAAACTGATTTTAATCTGAATTGTGAATTTAATTTGAACTGTGAACCTAACTTAATCTGAATTATGACTGAATGTAATCACCTATTTTGAATTATAACTTGTATTTAATCTGAATTGTAAATTTAATTTATTTTGAATTATGAATTGTAGGTGATATATTATGAAATATGAATTGAATTGGTCTGAAGAATAAATTGTATTGAATCTGAATTGTGAATTTAATTTAACCCGAAATATGAATTTAATTTAACTACTTAGTCTGAATTATAAATTGAATTTGATTTGAATTGTTAATTTTATATTAATCTGAATTACGAATTGAATTGATCTGAATTATAAATTATACTTAATCTGAATTATGAATCTATTTAACCTGAATTGTCAATTTAATTTAATCTGAATTATGAATTGTACGTGATCGGGATCTGAATTGAATTATTTTCTGAAATATGAATTGAATTTGTCTGAATCATGAATTGTATTGAATTTGAATTGTGAACTTAATTTAACCCGAATTATAAATTTAATCTTATTACTTAGTCTGAATTATAAATTGAATGTGATTTGATTTTCTTAATTGTATTTTAATCTGAATTACGAATTGAATGTGATCGGGATTTGAAATGGATTTGATCTGAATTACGAATTGAATTGGTCTAAATCTTTAATTGTATTTAATCTGAATTGCGAATGAATTTAATCCGAACTTGAACTGAATTTAACTACTTTGTCTGAATTTATGAATCGAATTTCAGTCTGCATGTTGAACTATCAAATTTGTTGTTACCTATGTCCAAGTTAAATGTTCTACTCTGTACCCATCTGTATCTTATTGATGTTTATAATGTGTAATCTTGTACTGACATGCAAATGAAACAAATTTCCAATCATTGGACAAAAATTTGAATATGAATGTTAAGTTGGTATTGGTGATCTGGGGTTCGGGCAGATGTAGGCATTTCAAGATTTAATTTTCTTTCTAAAATTTTTAAAATATTACTGTTTGTTCTCTGTTTCTAAAACCGTGACTTTATAAATAACATTGAAAACATGATCCCAAAGATTTTCGAGAAAGTCAACATAAGGCGTTTTTAATAGCCTTGCCTATCAACTTTCGAAATGTACGAACACTAAAAAAACAACGTAATACGAGCATGATTTTCATGTGGCATAGACAAAATTACAATGAGGAATCGAAGTTGCCCATGATTTTCAAATTTTCTTTGCGATTGTGCTGGAATAATTATCACTACCGCATATTTTATATTTTCTAGGACGATAAAAAAATCTCCCTTTGGCCATCACGGTCATATGATGGTCAGTTGGGGATCCCCTGCCCCTAATGTCCGGCGTCAAATGTCCTGATGTCCATAGCGTATTGAGATAAATAGTTGCGACACGTGCATTGAAGCTTGCGTGAGTGCGGTCATAGGTCATAACCATGGAGTTCCGAACAGTTCCTATACACGTACAATATTTATGAAAAGGTCTATCAGGAGCTCCAGGAAATGATTGGCCAATCAGGGACAACTTCCGGTGTTATAACTTTCTCACTAAACTAGCTTTGCTGATGACCGTCTCGAGGTGACCGTACCCCATGGGGATGTCAGTCTAGCGGTCAAGTTTCCTCCATTGTTCTTGAAATGACCAGGTCAAGAGAATGGTCAATATGCTCACTAAGATACGATATCGACTGGGTCATCACAAGACAGTGTTTCTGGATATTATATGAGGTCTATTCCCCAGTGTATTGGTTTGTGTGTGCTCCGGTTCAGAATATTATAATGCCTGGCAAATGCGAGGCGTTCAGAAGATGATGCCCAAACCGTATTGATTAATTTCAATAATTTCATTCTCTCTTATATTATCTGTTCATGGTAAGGATGATCCACGGTATCAGTGGAAATATTATTGTAATAATGATGATGGTAGTGGTGGTGATGATGGTGATGATGATTATTACCATTTATACTGCTATTTGTATTATCATTGTTACATCATTGCTAACATCAGGCTATGAAAGATATGCTGAAGTGTAAGAGCAGACAGACATACAGACAGACTGACAGAGACACATACGTAAACGAAGAAAAAGACAATTGAAATCACGTAAAAATCTACGCATAAAAATAGACCAGTTACTCAAGTACGTTCATATTCAATACAGCATATGCCTTTTATTACAAAATCTCTTCCTCATTTTCAATACAAACAACGAGCACAATATAGCTTGTTAATTGACCCAGAACAAACAATCTCAACGAGCAGAGCAAGTCTAAGAATTGAGTCATGGAACCCGCTCGTAATCAGCTCATAATAATACTAATATACATCAATTACTAACAGTCTGCTCGCCTAACCTGTCCTTGGTGAATTCTTCCTCCTTCCCCGACTGATTAGAGAGACAATTTCTGGGTGAATCACTGTCCTCATTAATTTATTCCTCATTCTTTTTCGATTAGGGTCATTAATTTGACTAACGATGATGAGGGATGAGGTGCAGTGTGCAAAGCGTCAGTGACGTTACTTTAATTCGATGAATGTTATTACCTCTACGCTACCATACATCCTTGAGATTGAGTCTTTATCCTGTAAACATTACACAGACTATACACTACAGATGGTATGTAATTATAAATAGCCAATGTATGTGTTATGCGAATGATCAGGACAGTGTGAATTATTTACATTTCATCAGGACAAAGGTCTATAACCTGCAAGAAATGTTTGGCAGAGAAAGGAGGGGGTTGGGACGTGGGTCTTTAAATCTCTGCAAGACAGATACCGACTTATTATGGGCGTAGTAAAATAAATCATACTAATTGTAATTCGTTATGTTAGTACATTTTCAAACAAAGCAAGCTATGGCAGGGGGATCATTTTTGAAAAAAAAAACTATAATTTTGAGCCCTTGGCGTAGTTCTTCACACAGAGAAAATAATTATACATGTACCAGTGTATACTGATAAGGCTTTCAGTGATCATTTTAGTCTAAGGGGTTGGCGACGTGATACACCATTGCATCGAGTTAATAGACATGAGTGATATAATACTAAATAATCTTCGTTCGAAACAGAGTTTAGGTAGATAAATATTATATAAATAATGAATGGTTATGAGTTCAATAGTGCGAATATTTTCATGAGTTGAAAGATTAACATTCTATTCAACGAGGCGTCAGCCGAGTTGAATAGAAGTAACGTTAATCTTTCAACGAAATTGGCGACCGAGATACAATAACACTACTGAACAGTATGGTACGTAGTATAGGCCTGCTACACAAGTCTCAGTGCGCATGGCTAAGGAACATTGGCACGTCTTTAATCTAATTATGTTGCAATAATTTGATTAATATCCTCTATTTTTTTTCGCATCATGTTCACGATACAGGATGTATTACGTGCATGGTTTTAATCCGGAATTACAAGTAGGAAATTTGCATATCAATGTGGAATTTATATTGTTCCTGCGGATACACCTAAGAACACTGATATTTGGTAATCATAGTAATCATATTGGGTTATATAAGGACAATTGCATGCTATCGACCTCGATATATTGCGAACCTTTAGATTAACCCTGTCTCATGAAATATACAACCACACGATCAATTACTTTTTAGCATTTATTAACTACTTCAAGATTGTCATTAGTCACTTCTTTTAACGTATTTTCATCACAAGAACTCAATAACCTTTCACTTATCCAATAATTTGTGAACATATTAATCATTACTATTCTCATTTTCGAAACTATAATCACGTTCTGAACGATAATGAATGATCTATTTATACTGATAGTCATTTTGAGTACACTTGACATATAGAATCATTTTAATACTGAGTTTCGGATTGGAAGAACAGCATGAACTCTAGAAATTATGAGGCTAACGACTTCCGAGTATTACACATGTACCTAATCGAGAGGCATCGTTCAACGGTTGTGATAAGCAAACTATGAGAAGGTCCAACGTAAATCAGATTGGTCAACTTATAACCAATAAACCAATATGTTACAAATTTTCGATGAATAATGAAAAGGATTTAACACAGATATTTAGATTTCTATTACGCACCTACCCATGCCGGGGCACCTAAAAAGTAGTATTATTACCCTGGCTTTAGTCCACCTGCCAACAGGTGCTTAAAGCATTCAACTTCTACCAGTTACCCATTTACTTCACTTAGGTAGAGAGAGACAAATGTAGATAAATTTCTTGCAAAAAGAGAACACATGCAGGAACATAGTTAACATCGAAGACATCGTTTTTATTGATAGTTGGTCTGATCTAACATCGTTCAAACGAACTCAAATCCTACACTTTGTATGATTCTCATTCCCAAATCCTGAACAATTGGCTTCAAATCCTTTCAATCAGTTACCCCATGCAACAAACTCATTGCATTGCTGAGAAATAGTACTTAATTGAGCATATTGACTTATTAAAAAAACATCTGCAAAAATACCTCTACAATATTCTTGTCCTTAGACTAAGGGCCTTCGCTATGTATCCTCTGGAAATAGGAGCTATTTAAAGCCCATCTGTACTAGTTTGGCCAGGAGGGAACATACCTCTCAGCATGGCCACTAGCAGGTGGTTACCTTATCAAATCAGCTCTCAATTAACATAAGAAAAAAGGGGACCATGGGGAATCAAAGGTACCGCTTAGGCATTGTTTTCTATATAGAGGGCGCAAGTAGCTATTAGGAAGCAGCAAGTAGGACAGTCCCGCTTTAAATCCAGTGATTATTATTCTTATTATCATCATCATAACACGCTAGATATTTGAGCAATCGTAATTGGCAATATAGTCTGAACTTTCCCACATAGGATAAACACAATAAAGGTGATAATCAAATTTCGGCCAAAGTTGGCAGGTGGTGTAATAAGTCCCTGGCCACACCCTATGGACCACACCCATACCCCCTCCGGCTTCGACTTGAACATGTGTATAATGTTTGCCTTAGCTGTTTTGACGCCACTGTTGGTTTCCTGTGGAGTTTATAATGACGGGAAGGGTAAGAAAATTACCACTCCCTAACCATTCATCACACCCTTACCCCTCTCGCACATAGACGTTGGTACCTCACGCTTAATACGGCGAAATAGTGTCCCCTGCTTGATTTTTTTTTTTGGTGCTAATTTGTACTTAAAATTGTGTATCAAGTTCGCCATCATGAAATAGAGAAGGGCAACATAAGGTTAAGAGGAAGATGGCGCGACCCCTTCACCCATCCATCCTACCCCGCAGAATGATTAAACTATAACATCCCTCTTTCATCAGACCCAACAATCAACCGATCGACTCCTGAATTCTCATATTCTCCATAGGTTTAATAGATTAACTACCCGGTCCCAATAGGCAACTGGTTAATAGTTGCACGTATTCGCTCGATTATTAATCTGTTATTTCCCCCACCATGTTGATATACTTAAGATGCTTAAGACGAATTGATCTGTTTGACTTGGCATTTAAGCCGTATGATGATACGACTGAACATCTTCTTGTTATGGTTTGTAATCATTGTACTCAGTCGCTTCCTTGACGACACCACAGTATCTATCCTATGTATACATAACATATCCGGTAACACATATTATTTAAACAGTATCGGGTACTCCACCCACTGTTAAAGGACAAATTAGTACAGGTTAAGAAAACACTCTGTTACGTATACGCAAACTGCTGTCAATTGCATGGGATACTTTATTTAAATATCAAAACAAAAGCAATGAGGTCCATAAAACCTTAGCCATAATAGACCTTTTGAAGTATGCATGTGATAAAATCATAATGAATCTTAAATGACAATCATTATTGTCATTGTGTGGAATTAATGAATGTGTGTATAAAGTTAGCGCCTCTCATAATTTCATAGAGACAATGCATTTCATTGTTGATGCGTTATTGTTAATCATCACTTCGATACTATTATCATGATTATGGTTAATTTATTTCATGACGACTCTCATATTATCAGGTTCCCACGGGCTCTTCAGCAAATGCAAATTAACTATTTTTATGGGACAAAAAATTGAGATGATTCATGTAGCATATAACAATAAGTCGATTCTACATAGATCTCAGATCGTTCATGATGGAACATTATTACCCACGTACACACCATTAATGTCATCCATTACATCTTAAGGACGCCATTCCAAATCTACCATCATCAAACGATAAAGTTACGAGATCGAAACAAAAATAAATGTCTGTAGCCTTGACAACAAGCTTTATATCATATTGTTTGAAATATTATACTATTTACACCACGTAAAACGTTCGATCGTCTTTTATAAGTGTCATTTTCAAATGATATTTCAAATGTTTTCTGTAAATATCTCATCAAGACCTGAATCTTCTGTAGACGTACTTTCGGCATACCCACACGACGTTTGTTTCGTTTTACCGTATGTGCTTATACGCGCATGTTGGTCGTATGCTTGCTCTAAGTCGTTTCCATCCATTGATTGCGCGGAGCTGAGTGTGCGATTCATATTCTTTGAATCGATACTGGTAATGTGTTCGAATTGACACGGAAGTGATATTGTTTCTTTCCTCGGTAAGATGACCTTGACTGATTTTGCCTTCTTCTTTTTCTTCTTCTTATCGCAATTCGCCGCTGTTTCGCGATCCATGGCACACTTTTCTTGCAACCAAGCCTCGGCCGTTCGTAAAAGGTCCGAAGCCGCGTTTTGATCGTCAAAACTCAATCCGGCGATCCTTCGCGAATCTGTAGACAGTGTGATTGTATGGAATTTCTCACCAGGCGCTTTGTACGCTGTTTTCAATCCGAGCTCCTCTTTCCATTTCACGAAACCAGTGCCTTTCTCGGCGATGCATAGTTGCAGCCTGGGTGTACGTCTAAGTGCGCCCGTGTCAAAGATCAAAGTTGGGAAGCCAGTAGTCTGTAGTTCCCAGCCGCCTAGATTCGCCATCTCTTCCAGAGAAGCGAAGTACAGGTTGCAGAGGGCGGGGCAAACATAAACTTTGCTTTTGAGACTGCAGAAGAACAGTTCAATCTGTCGGATGTCTTCGCGGGTCACCGTAGGTGGCGCTACATGCCCACTAAAGCGGTTAGCCAACTGTGTCGACATAGTGACTGTAATACTACTTTAAAAATCACAGGACAGTGCTCTTTACTTCAGTAGTCAAGGAGACTTATATCGCTGTATGATTTCGAAACCGATCCGAAAATCATCAATCACAAGTACTTAATTACTTGGTAACTCCCTTGTTTAGTGCGGAGAAATTTCTATTTTCAGTTGGTCATCAGCTTGGTCCTTGAGAGGGGGGATTTTTCGAGAGGCGAAAGTGATCTTCCTTAATGACGAGCTCTTGAAGTCTTACGCAGGTCATAAATCACTGTAACAATGTTAACGATGATAATTTACACCTCCTTTCTCTACAAAAGAACAGAGGTTGAAGATTCCAGTGAAAAAGACCAGTAATATTATTGTCTAACGAACCTTTCAACGCCAAGTTTCCGGGGTCACGATGAAAACACCAACCGTATGATCAAATTTGATCTATGCCCTGGATTTTCGTGATGATTGCGTTTTGATGTCGAGGTTCTGGTAACTTTCTGGTTGGTCAGATGATACAAAGTGCGCCCAGATTGTAATAATTTTCCTGGCCTAGTCTCGCTTGACAGGGTGTCGTCTGTTTGGCGATGTCATTAACAAAAAGTATGATGACCTTGATGGTAGGCTCTGCTTTTGTGAAATGATCACTGTGACGTCACAACGGTAGAAATAGCTCGTAGGCGAGGCTGTGAAAAGTAAACGAAACAGACAAAAAGATACGGGTTATTAGACTTTACGGGGTGACAAACACCTTTGAATGATCAACGGAGCAAGAAATTGATTCATAGCAATTTGGTGTTAGTATAAGCGAGTAAACCAAATAACAAATTGTAAAAGGATAATCCTTTTCTGATGTTCGATGTCACTTTTATACAACTGTCACGCAACCGACACAAAAGAGAATTGGATAAATAAAATTGAGAGAATAGAGTGGGAGGAGTGCATGGAGGAGGGGATACCTATATCTGGGCTTCATCGCTAGCCGTTTACCCCCTGGAGAAAGACTAAACGGGTTGGGGGAGAGGTAACACATTTTAATGTCGACACTGGTTGCGCTTCTCCTTAGTGATGTAGAGCTAGGGTTAGGAACCAGCGAAGTTCGTTCATTACTTTTGACTGAATGCCGATTTAAATATTACAATAGCAGAGGAGATTGGTATAATCAAGAAGTTACCAGCAATAATACGTTTTTATTTATTGCAAAATGAGGATACATTACGAACCCAGTAAATCCCGAGGGTTGGGATTTTTGTAACAAGGTTATGAAAACATCACCGGCTAAATGCCAGAAGTCATTACCAGGGGCACGTTTCCTATGGAATTACACCAACCGCAATGAGTGTTAAGAAAGCATTCAATATTTTTCTTTATAAAATTCCCTGCAGTCCAAAGACATAGATCTGAGATGAGTAGGGATTGATAACGAGTCACCAGGTAAGAAGATACTGGTATGAGAGCAGGGAAGCAAGTAACGTTGTACTTATAAAGAGACTGATGTGCAGAAATGTTGAGAGGGATGTTCCCTCAGTTGATAAACAGTTCGATCTGTCAATCTCCCTCTGTTAACGAGCTCGTTAGGTTGTGAGGGCGTGTCATAGGGGCGTAGCCAGTCATAGCGTAAAAGGAACATTGGGTTGGGGGTAAAGGGGGCGGGGGTATTGGACAGGGAAGTAATTCTATGGCTTGTTTGGGAAAAAGCGAAAGACAATGTGGAAAATGATGGGGAGAAAAAAGAGAATGGAGAAGATGAGTTTAAGGAGAAAAAAGAGAATGGAGAAGATGAGTTTAAGGGGAGGGGTTGTTTGACTCTGGGGGTGTTCGACCCCTTAATGTATGTCAAGATAAAATTGCATCAAGAAAAGTACAGATATTTTAAATATGGATGGATGAAGTAAGTACACAGAGAAGAAGGAGGTTTGATGGATTATTGTCCAGAAAAGGGGGGAGAATGAGAGAGAGAGAGAGAGAGAGAGGGGGGGGGAGAAAGATTGAGAAAGAGAGATAAAGAAATAAAGAGAGTAAGAGATAGAAGAAAAAAGAGAGATAAATAAATAAATGGAGAAAGAGGGAAATAGAGAGCGAGAGAGAAAGGGAGAGAGAGAGAGAGAGGGGGGGGGGGGGCCAGAGTGGCATGGGAAGGGGGTAGACAGACAGACGGACATAAACACGATTGACCTCACACAATGCAATGCGGACACGGGTCCTTGGGTAACGACGTGACACGCAGTGGAGAGTGCACATCAAGTAATACGAAGGGAAGGGGGTAAGTTGAAGTTCATTGCCTCATAGCATGGACCTACTGAGGAATGCTATCTAACTCTAAAACCGTCTCTTCTTCCCTTCTCTGCATACCATGTACTGTATGCATTTTTATATCGTCTATGCTATATATTATATGCCATAATGTAGGAATACTCCCCAAACAGTGGAGATGGTGCACATTGTACGTGAATGAATCCGCTGACTGGGGTAAAAATATATGTAAAGCGCTTAGAGTCGGTATTTCGTATTAAGCGCTATATAATTATATCCAGATTATTATTATTATTTGTATACGGGCCTACATAATATGTGCACCAAGTAGTGCTGGTTTTATATTCGTAATACTTATAATTATGGTGGAAATCTTCAGATATATTTATCGTGAAAAGGAGCTATAAGTGTGTCGAAACCAGACTAAATTTAGAAAACGTGCAGTCTACTTTATGTTTCTGTAAACATTGCATAGTTGTTATCAAAATGTCCATTAAGACTTTTTCTTTCGTATCTGACTTGTCAAGATTTCAAGAACTGAATACTTCATGTTTGTCTGAATAATTACTATAAAAAGACTGTTCAATGTTCAGTTTTGTAATTGCCTATCAGTTATGAAAATCATCATTCACATTCAATACATTTCTACATAGTTCACTAATAATCAAAGGTATGAATACAAGAATCCTATTTTTCATTCTATACATGTCTATATGCTTACAATCACAGAAAAAATATACACACTCTACACAAAGTTTGGTAAAATTTAAGCATGTTGGGTAAACATGTAAAAAAAGGTAACTTGCATTATTGTTGAGTAAAAGGGGTTATTATTCACACTAAAGCATAAGAGCACAATTGGGGTGCAAACTTGCATCCACCTACGCGTATTTGGCAGAGGGTGCTGCTATTGTAGCAGAATTGCACCCTTATTTCTAGGTGAGTTGGTAAACATATTTTTGTTCAACTGTTTGTTCAACTGTCTACAGATAATACTAGCAAGTTTTGCTTCAATAATAATATGCAACAACTTGCAGGCTGCTATAAAATATGATTGTAAGATTGGAAATGGTAGAGGTAAAACGCAGGCCGACATGAATATGGTATACAGAGATATGCGAGTTATATATTGTAGAGTGAAACAGTCTTCTTGCTACTACAGTAGAAAGAGCTTCCACTATGTAGTCCAGTCATTAATGAATCATAATCATATTATACGATCACGCATCGGTTTAGTCAGTGTGATCAGTTTAAATGAAGGTGGACGTTTTTGTAAACCGCGACTGTCAAAGAACAGTTTGTGGAACCACAAATAAGTTTTTCCAGGGTTGCACCTCCTGAGGTATTACGTCATTAACAAAACTTGATTCTGTTCAAAGTTGGTTAAATGTTGTTAACTAAACATATTCTTGAGCAAGACAATAGCAGTTCTTTCAACAGGACTAATTATTCGAATTTTGATATTATTTGAGATAATTATTTGCTTTGCATTTCATTGTTGTTCATTTTTAGCATTGCTTTGCACCGTATCTGACGCCGTTTTGGGAATTGGTTCATGTGTTTTATTTTGGTCTCAGTCTCAGCATTGCATATTATGGTGGCAGGATTCAATGCTACAGATGAAATGAGAGTTTCGAGCACAGACTATGATTGGTATGGTTGTATGTTATAGGAATACATCGCCTGCTCGTGTTATATTACCTGTCTAATGTGAGATGGTATGCCGATGTCTCATTTCCCGCCTAATTATTCGCCCAGTCTTTCCCGCGTCTTTCCTCCCGTCTAAACAGTATATCTTTTCAAAATGAACGAATTTTTGTTCACTTTTCGTCAAAATGTCATCAAACTGATTCCTTGATTTTTCTTTCACATCTCCACACACTACCTCCCACATTTCTAACTTATCCTCATTAAACTAAACGAAGATAAATTTATCTTCATTTAACAGCTAAACGAAGATAAATTTATCTTCATTTAACAGCTAAACGAAGATAAATTTATCTTCATTTAACAGCTAAACGAAGATAAATTTATCTTTATTTAACAGCTAAACGAAGATAAATTTATCTTCATTTAACAGCTAAACAAAGATAAATTTATCTTCATTTAACAGCTAAACGAAGATAAATTTATCTTTATTTAACAGCTAAACGAAGATAAATTTATCCTTATTTAGCTGTTAAATAAAGATAAATTTAACCTCATTAAACTGTGTAAATGAAGATACCGAAAAACGAAGGCGACCGTACGGTGAACTCGTCTTCTTCTTCTTCGTCGTAGCCATTTCGACGAAAATTCAAAACGCGTTATAAAAGGAAAAATTAACAGATTATGGACAACGTAACCGCGAGTGACGATGTCGAATCGAAGAGTGATCTTAAATCTGGTGCTGGCCGCGCGTGTACCATATATGTTGTTCGTGCCCACACTTTGCATATACTATTAGACAGAGCTCTAGCTGTTTACAAACAACGGACGCATTGCCCGCGCTCGGCTATTGTTCTCTTTGTTCTCTCTTTGGTTATAGCTAGTCTGCAGACACAGACCCTTGACAGCCATTATGAGTAAAAACAATGTCTAAATTTCAAACATGAAAGTACTGAGTTATGTCATGTAGCTGCTTCTGACACAGTGCAATACTGGAAAAGAAACATAACACATCAAGCAGAATCTGATTCTCCTGATTATTTCATGTGGTTTTATTCAAGAGTAAAGTTGAGTCTGTGTTTACAGACTAGGTTTGAGATGGTGAATAGATAGAACTGATAATCCCCGTGCGACCGGCTAACGACGGTCTGGGGAGAATTTGGGTGTATCATCTCTCTAGCTGGTGTATCTGTACATGCAGGTAAATGGGTGTATCATATTCGTAAAATGCAGACCTTTTAACAATCTATCAGGCCGGTGGTTACTTAATTTGCAAAAATTCACCTTTCAGAAAGAAAACGTGTATTTTTGCTAAAATTAGAAGACAAGACACAGGATGGGGCTGCATTGGGCTAAATAGGCCTATATAAATTATAATGTTTAATATTATCAGGGAACCAGCTGTGTGCCCGGCCGCAAAAAATATATGAGCAATGTTATCTTTAAAAATGCAAATACATGTATTTCACTTTGACTATTAAGAGCATAAATCGGAGGGAAAGATGAAAACAAACGATATTAATTTTATGTGCTTGAAAACTTGACTTTTCTAATCGATGTTTTGTGGAGTTCATCGGCATGAGAAACTTTCTTTATATAGTTACAAACCAAAGCATGATTATGATCGATGCCCTATAGGAAGTGCAACTAAATCGTTCGGAAAACCATGCTTAAAGTATAAACCAACTGCAATTATGTACGAACATGTAAAGACATGGCACCTAACCGAAGATAGGCCTATACTCCTCCTATAGAATGCATTCGATATTATGAACTTCACATGATTGTTGGTAAATAATATAGTAGGCCTATATCATTCATAGTAAACAAAAATTAAACACCCATTTGGTTTCATTCAAAATCTAATTGTTATGATGGGTCACAAGTCCCCTTGAAGTTGACGAGCATGTCATAGAACGTATACCGAGACACACAACTTTGCATGAGATTCCTTGCAAAATCTGATGGGTATATAGGCCAATATAGTTTTCAAGTTTACTGTTAATACAGGATATGCAATTTTCGCCCATTTTGACGCTAAAATACTACACATTTTAAACAAATAATTATAAAAAACGCAAAAATGGCCCTATAATAATAGGTATGGGGTTTGGCTACGTCAGCGGCCCCCGCCCGACCCGTCGTAGGCCTTAATACACATTTCATTTTGTTGTACCAAGGCTATCATGATTTTAGTTTTTTTTTTTATTCATGCAGCAAAGGATGGGGGCACAAATGGCGGCCCAAGAAAGATTGACACATTTTCTATGAGCATTTTTCGTCGGGGCAGGGGGGCCGGGGGGGGGGGGGGGGCACGGCGGGCTGGTCAATGTCCGGCCCCTGGATCCGCCAAACTTCTTCATGTTTCCCCGAGTCCATGTGATCGCCGCCACCGCACCGCGCCCCTGGTTGACCTTTTTGTGAATTTGTATTCATCTCTGCTTCAGTGTGGGTTTATAATTAATATTTTCAGAGTTAAAGAGCCAAAGAGAGAGAGAGAGAGAGTTAAAGAGTCGGGTTGGGTTTTGCGGCTTCAGCGGTACATCCCCGTCAGTACCAAATCTGAGTCCCCCCCCCCCCCCGGCCCCTCCGGGTCCCCAGCACGGAACATCATGAGTTACATCTCTTAGGTCAATGGGCTGCATGTATATAATAGTGGAGGTACTATGGGAATTGGAAAAGCACCAGACGGGGGCTGATCAAAGATTTCCGAACAATAATAATTATGAATAAGACGCCTTGAAATGTGAAAATCACGCAAATTCCAGGGATTCCCGATTATTATTATTATTGTTATTATTATTATAATCATTAGAAGGGGTCTAGTAGTAGTATTCTAATAGTAGTAGTAGTCCAAAGGGGCGGTGGTCGGGGGGGGGGGCGTTCCCTCTCAATTTTCTTTCAGAGGCGGGGGGGGGGGGGTCGTTCCCGCCGGCAATTTTGAAAAAAGTGCACACAAGAAGCTCTGGAGGGCCCAAGAATGCAGCGTTTAGACTTATTTGCTATAATAGCAAATATTGAGTCTAAGCGCTGCATTCTTGGGCCCTCCAGAGCCTAAAAGTGTGTTACAGTCTTTAGTCAGTATTTGCTATACATTTCATGTGTGCACTTTTTTCAAAATTTCCGGCGGGAACGACCCCCCCCCCCCCTCTAACAGAAAATTGAGGGGGAACGTGCCCCCCCCCGGATCGCCGCCCCTCGGACAACTACTACTAGACCCCTACTAACGATTATGATAATAATAAAAAATAATAATAATCGGGGGCCGGAGGGGAGGGGGTGGCTCTGTAAATGGAAATAATAATTCGGGCTAACTCATGTAGGGACAACTCAGCCCGACGACTCCTACTTGGGCATGCATGATGTATAAAGGTGAGCACATTTTGTTGGGGGACCCTCTAAAATTTGAAAATGTGCACCCCTCTTGAGCGACAGGGGGAGGGGGGGGGGGGCATCTCCCCAAAAAGGTAACATTTACGTGTTTTTACACGTTTTTTTCCCCAGGGGGAGGGGGGGGGGGGGCGGGGGAGGCGGGCCCCCCGGATCCGCCACTGGCGATTTAGTGGACGTACACACCCTGATAGCTAGAGTATTAGGGGAAAGTGGGGCATAACGGACCCCAGGCGCAAAATGGAACTTTGAAATTAGCATATGTTAAAAAAGGTCGCCCGCTGTGCAAATTCTTTGAAGAAGAGAAGATGCCAAACTAACTTCAGCATTGAATTTTCATCCGGTTACATCGAGGCACATCGGAGTAAGGTCCCATCCAAAAAATTACAGCCTCATGATCTAAGGTAAGGGGGTGTTCATATGGCTGAAATTTGGTAATTTTGGTATCGATTCTAATCAAATATTTATTTTGTATATATTAATCATAAAGATATCAACGTTAGACTCGCCTGTTTGCGTGCCAACTATGCTTCAAGGATTTTCTACGCAAACTTTTATTAAAAAATATGTCATTGGGGCAAAATTGTTGGCCTCTGCATTTATCTTGATTATTTTTACTTACCTCCATACTTTCAAGCTTTCAATTATGTACTTTTTTTTTAAATATTTTATTTTGTGTGTATTAAGTTGTCACTCTTGATGTAAATCAATTATATTATATACTATTATTGTTATTTGAATGTTTTGTATTTGATTTATCAATAAATGCAGAAACATCTGCTAAAAAAAAAAAAAAAAAAAATGGACCATATAGGTACGGGGCAAAATGGAACAGGGTTCCGTTTTGCCCCAATTGAAAATAACATAACAGGGTTCCGTTTTGCCCCAATTGAAAATAACATATCTTGTTTTCGCCCTTTTTATAGGGGCCTGTTTACCAATGTTTCATGTTCCATTCTGAAAGTACAGTTGGTTCATAAAACAATCGATAGTTGTTCTAGTTTCCCAGCCAGTTTGTATGTATAAGTTAGCTGAATTCAAAGTATGTGCCTATCAGTTGGTTTACGTGACTAGTGGTTGTATCAGAACGAAAATGTGACCCAGATTACAGTCTAAGAAATTCAGAGTGTAGTGCACATTTTACAAGTCTACATTTTTTAACTTTTAAACCAGGCTTTATTACGATTACCTTTCCAGTTTTGCCCCATAAATGTTTGAAACTACTATATGCTTTCATTATGCAGCTCTGCCCACCAAGTATGCTTAAAGTTACTTTAGGTACATTACTCAATATAGAACGTTAGAGTTCTGATGGGCAATGGATCCGAAGATCCATTTTGCCCCAGGGGGGAGTGCCATTATGCCCCAGGGGTGGGGCAAGTTGGATTTTTCATTTGTAAAATTCGTTTCGAGTTTCTCTGCAATTTTACCGTGGTTTTTGTCGGTTTTTCGTTGACATAACAAAGTGCATACAACATCTATCTGAAACTGTTATTTTTACTGTTTTTGTGTCGTTGATGACGTCATATTGCAAGTTTGAAATTAAGTGTTCCATTATGCCCCACTTTCCCCTACTGTTTATGATTATTGTCACTTAATTCTGCTTCGGAAGCGGCCGCTCGCGCAAATTGAAGGGAATCCCTGGAATTTGCGTGACATTCAAATTTCAGGGCGTCTTATTCATAATTATTATTGTTGGGAAATCTTTGATCAGCCCCCGTCGGATGTTATTCCAATTTCCATAGTACCTCCACTCTTATATATACAGCCTATTGACCTAAGAAATGCTCATGAGGTTCCGTGATGGGGACCCGGAGGGGGGGGGGGGTGTACTCAGATTTGGTTTATACTTTCTATCAAATATAGGCATGGTTGCCCGAACGATTTAGTTGCACTTCCTATTGGGCATCGATCATATCATGCTTGGGTTTGTAACTAAAGAAAATGGCTCATCCCGATGAAATCCACAAAACATCGATTAGGATTTTGAACAAGAAAGAAATTACATATCCAGACCGTATGCTGTTCAAAGGCCCATTCTGAACTGAGTGAACTCTAGCTGCCAAGTTTACAAATTTTAAACACGGATAATCAGCGAAAGTCAGAAAAGTCAAGTTTTCAAGCACAATAATATCGTTTGTTTTCAACTTTCCCTCCGATTCATGCTCTTAATAGTCAAAGTGAAATACATGTATTTGCATTTTTAAAGATAACATTGCTCATATATTTTTTGCGGCCGAGCACACAGCTGGTTCCCTGATAATATTAAACATTATAATTTATATAGGCCTATTTAGCCCAATGCAGCCCCATCCTGTGTCTTGTCTTCTAATTTTAGCAAAAATACACGTTTTCTTTCTGAAAGGTGAATTTTTGCAAATTAAGTAACCACCGGCCTGATAGATTGTTAAAAGGTCTGCATTTTACGAATATGATACACCCATTTACCTGCATGTACAGATACACCAGCTAGAGAGATGATACACCCAAATTCTCCCCAGACCGTCGTTAGCCGGTCGCACGGGGATTATCAGTTCTATCTATTCACCATCTCAAACCTAGTCTGTAAACACAGACTCAACTTTACTCTTGAATAAAACCACATGAAATAATCAGGAGAATCAGATTCTGCTTGATGTGTTATGTTTCTTTTCCAGTATTGCACTGTGTCAGAAGCAGCTACATGACATAACTCAGTACTTTCATGTTTGAAATTTAGACATTGTTTTTACTCATAATGGCTGTCAAGGGTCTGTGTCTGCAGACTAGCTATAACCAAAGAGAGAACAAAGAGAACAATAGCCGAGCGCGGGCAATGCGTCCGTTGTTTGTAAACAGCTAGAGCTCTGTCTAATAGTATATGCAAAGTGTGGGCACGAACAACATATGGTACACGCGCGGCCAGCACCAGATTTAAGATCACTCTTCGATTCGACATCGTCACTCGCGGTTACGTTGTCCATAATCTGTTAATTTTTCCTTTTATAACGCGTTTTGAATTTTCGTCGAAATGGCTACGACGAAGAAGAAGAAGACGAGTTCACCGTACGGTCGCCTTCGTTTTTCGGTATCTTCATTTACACAGTTTAATGAGGTTAAATTTATCTTTATTTAACAGCTAAATAAGGATAAATTTATCTTCGTTTAGCTGTTAAATAAAGATAAATTTATCTTCGTTTAGCTGTTAAATGAAGATAAATTTATCTTTGTTTAGCTGTTAAATGAAGATAAATTTATCTTCGTTTAGCTGTTAAATAAAGATAAATTTATCTTCGTTTAGCTGTTAAATGAAGATAAATTTATCTTCGTTTAGCTGTTAAATGAAGATAAATTTATCTTCGTTTAGCTGTTAAATGAAGATAAATTTATCTTCGTTTAGTTTAATGAGGATAAGTTAGAAATGTGGGAGGTAGTGTGTGGAGATGTGAAAGAAAAATCAAGGAATCAGTTTGATGACATTTTGACGAAAAGTGAACAAAAATTCGTTCATTTTGAAAAGATATACTGTTTCTACCGTCTGCGCAGGCTGTCGTCTGTTAACTATGTTGTCTGCTAGATGCGATGTGAAGTTCGTTTCCCGTCTCGGCTGTAAATGTCAATCCAGAAAAAAAGACAATGATGATCATTGACGTATATCCAGGCGTATTGACAATACTGTATTGTAGAGGGGTGAGGAGGGGAAGGGGGGGGGGGGTGCGTACCATCCAAACCATAAAGTCCATCCGAAAAGCTTGGCTATAACCTGAAGGTCCATGGCTATAATATAAGGGTAGGACTGGTGTACGCAGGTAGGGGTGAGACAGGGTAAGATGACCTACTTTAACATTAGTATCTGACCAGGAGGTTGGTATGTCCCCCTTGCCCCCTCCCCAAGCTACGCCTCTGATGATGATTATTATTATTATATCATAAGGCATGGATGCATGATACCTGCACATGAAAGCATGTGGTTTCATTCTAAGGGATATATCACTTTAATCACCTTTCATTATTGTTCATGCTGGTAGACACGTAACGCCCTTATCTTGGTAGTTGTTAAATTACATTAGACATTACAATAAGCTATTCAATAATACAATCCTAATGACGTCGTAATATGAATATCCTGTTCTTTTAAAATGCATTGTGATAATAAAGTGCTTACAAGGGACTTTGGAATCAATAATATTTCGCTCCAGTAACCAGCACATAGTGCACTAAGCCACTAGTTAGGTCCGCATAATCTACACCCGGGTCGACAGTGGCGAATTTAGATGGCAAAATGACAGTAGTGCCATGCTCGAAGCATCGAACCCACGACCTTAGCATTGTATGTTCAACAGGCGAATGAAAGAAATGAAATTATAACCACAGCAAGTCGGATACAGCAAGATAAAGTAACTGTTGAAAAAACTTGAAATAAATATTAAAAACTTGAAATAAATAAATAAATGCATAAATAAAATAAAAAATCAAGAAATATAAATTTGAGAAATAAAGAAATAAATCAATAAATACGATTATAAAAACCTAAGGGGCAATGGAAACAACTTGACGATTGGACAAACATTTTGCAATTATTATTCTAGTGATCATTGACGGAGGGATCTTCGATAATTCAAGTAATGTCTCGCAGAATCTGGTGTCCATATCCAGATTATAAGAATGGTTTATCACTTCAAGATTTTTTTTCTTAGGATGTCACGTCCTAAAAATATACACGGGATCATGTTTTTATTTGATCACATATTCGCATGCTTCAGTATAGTTGTCTATGAACCTTGATAATTAAATGAACAGTGCAAACATAATATGTACAATGACAAATTTCAGGATTTTCTGCTTTCAAAAAGATAATCAGATTTGAGATTTTCTTTTCTTTTCCACATGTCGTCCGATTCTCTACTTTGTTTGATCACTTACTCGCGTGTATTGTAAAGAAATACAATAGCCTATTGACCCTGATATCTGAACAAAGCAAACATAATAATACAGGTACAATGAAAGATAATGTTCAGGCATTATCTGCTTAGAAAAAACAAGGTAATCAGATTTGTTACAATGTGTGGTGTATTGTGGGAAAGGAATTTGGTTCTGCGAGATAGAAGGTGAACATTAAAGGGAGAAAGAAAAATAGAGAGAGAGAGAGAGAGGGAGAGAGAGAGATGAGAGATGTGAAAGGGGAGTGGAGGCAGTGGAGAGTGGGTGCAGAGGAAGGGAATTAGAGAGAGAGAGAGAGGGGGGGGGGGGGGGGGGGGGGAGAGGGTCAGTGGCGTATCCAGGCCAGGACGGAGCTGGTATATATTATTTCAAAATTATGGGAGCCCCCCCCCCCCCCCCCCCCCCCCTACACACACTGGATCTGGCATACCATAGCGACAGGTATGGGAAGAGTTGGGGCGGGGGAGGGGTGATGGAGTGGGGCAGACAGAGGGGAGGGGGCGGGTTAGGGATAGAGGATGAGAAAAGATATAGTGCTTTGAAGAGAGGGAGAAATAGAGAAAGATGAAACAGAGAGAGAGAGAGAGAGAGGGGGGGGGGACATGGGAAAACTCTGACGGGAGTGGACAGAGAGAAAAGAAAGAGAGAGAGAGAGAGACATGGGTGAGAGATATTCAAGAGACCGTGTCTCAATAAATTATACACTCGTAGCTCAATTCCCTAATCCTTGAATGTGAAACTATCGGGGTTTCTCCTCCTTGTCTGACTTCTTAAAAAATATGATTCGTCGACTTCCAGCTCCCCGTGTTACCCTTCTGACTCATGCACCATGCCGAATAATTCAACAGGGGATGTCACAAAATCATGAATCCCTTCCCGAAACTGAATATTCGATGGAAAACCCATCTATCCATCTCTGACAAGTCAATGTGGTAATCCAATATGTCTCGCCTTAGACCGAGCGGACTAATCCTAGCCGACTAAACCTGATCCGTGAGATGATGCTCAAGATCATCGTTTATTACAATGGATGCATCATGATTGATCGGTGAAAAATGTCTGCTGGGTTCAGCTATTTCATTGTGATGTCACGCAACGTGAGTCTCCTCGTCCATGTTTCAAGATCAATGATCATGATGACTGTACTACTGTTTAAATAGATAGTAGATACACCAGTGGCTTACACAACTTAAGTGGCTCGAGCATGTCAAGTGTTTGCTTTAATGTTGAATATCATAAACATGTTTGTACATGTATATTATTTAAACAAATAGAAGGGTTCCCATCACCCATTTCTGTGTGCCATTCAACTTTTTATTTCTTTCTTTTTCTAATTGCAAGTCAAATTTCCAAACAAAATGTAAACATTAGAAATACAAATATTATATTAAAGGATGCTCATCAGTTCATGTTTATCTTCAATAGTGGTGGATCAAGTCTTTATTAGAGATCATGTACAAACAAAACCCAGAAAATGTGCATACTCTATAAAGTAGGTTATAATTTACTAATGAATATGATTCTTTCCTCCTCAATCGCAGCTTTAATTACACAATATCGTATACGGTCATATACATTACAGGCTGATTACCATGATTACAGTAAAAGTCAGTAATCAAGATGTTCTTCTGTTAAGTTTTATAATACTTAACGCTAAGAATTACAGAAATAATCATTAATATGGACCCATGCTACAATTTACAGTATGTTCATTCATCATTACTAGCTGTATACCAGTACGAAGTCCCATCTGGTATACGAGGCCAATTAAAACTATGTATCGTAGGGAGCTAACCCGGAAATGGCGAAACAGTTGCCTAATCATGTCAAACTTACATTGAGTATGATAGACGAGTAGCATAGCTATTGCATGCCTTCATGTTTGTCTTCACATGCGATATTCCTTGTTTAAGTTGACCTTATATAATAGAGTACCGAAGCTGTGACGTCATAGAAATGTATTTTTAGAATTTCTCAATTTTTTCTTCATTTTCCGAAAGAGCATCAAAAATAATGTCCAAATGTAGAAAACCAATTAAGAATATGTTAAGTATTGGCTGAGATAATCTGAATAAATATATGTCCTATAGGAACTCAGTGTTATATGCTCTGGCTCCTAATGGTTAGGAGCCAGAGCATAATAACACTGAGTTCCCATAGGACATATATTTATTCAGATGGTCATATTTCAGCCAATACTTAACATATTCAATTGGTTTTCTACATTTGGACATTATTTTTTATGCTCTTTCGGAAAATGAAGAAAAAATAGAGAAATTCTAAAAATAGATTGTTGATGACGTCAGACTTCACCACTCTATTATACCAATGTAATATTCATACGTTCAGAAAGGCGAATTACTAAAGTTAACCTCAATGTATTACTTAACTAATAATAATAATGATATGAAGAATTTATATAGCGCTTGTGACATAAAAGTTTCAAAGCGCTGTACACAAATCAAAATTACTTCAAGAAAAATCAATATTACTATAATGCCGTAATGGAATTAACATTACTCAAATTACCAGCCATACATAGGTAAGAAAGTGGAGAACGAGGAGGAAAACAAACTAGATTTAAAAATGAAAAGAAAATATTAAAAATGCAAATCAAAATTTAATTATATAGATGCTGAAGGAGATACGATGAGGAATGAATGGATAAAGAGTGGAAACTACGCTAAAAGGAGTGGATTCCATTCTCAAAACCACTACTTTGGAGGGGTCTTTATGTTAGTTTGGAGAGGATTGAATCGAAAGAGAAATCACAATTCCCTAATAAAATAATATGACACCTAAAAAGTGAAATTCCAATACTATGATGAATGAGTATAGACTGACAGAGTGTTATTCGTAACAGTTCCGGGTTTATTATTTACCATTTTAAATTATAAATGTGGTATGTTATTAAAAAAACAGACTTGAATATCTTACCTCAGTACACTTTTGCGAGCCTGTTTTAATATCCTTGATGGCTCTTCACGTTTTGGCAATATCCATGAATTAACTCCAGGTGAATTATTAGCCCAGGACCAATATGGTAGGCCTAATCAACGAGGCAATGTGAAAGTGATTACAGAGAGCACTTCAGCCGCTGAAAACATCCGTAACTTTTTCGCAGGGAAGTAGAACGACCCAGCAGAAACCAAAGTACATCTACTAGGATGGAAAACGTCCGTGAATGCTAATTTGGCGAGTTATTCCTTGAAGTTTGGTAGTTATCCCTTATCTCCTAAAATCCCTTTGAAGAGAGTTCTCCGTTTAGCAACCCCAACTCAGTGACGAAGAAGCCGAGGTATATTTATTATTAATTTCCACTGAACTTTCGAGTTCAATATCGCTCTAGCTTGCGAGCAAATGTGCGTGCGACTCGCGCAACAGTTAGAAGTCCGTATGATTCCAGCGGCAGACGATAGCTGAATATACCGTACCAAGGCCGGTGTATTTCCGCACTCTCTCGTTCGTAGTTTCTTTTTAGCGTATGATGACTTCACCTATTTTTGTGGTGAGGACTCCCCCGGATGCGCATGCGCTGAGATGAATAGCTAGCTACGTGCTATTGTTCTCGCACGGTGATTGGTTGATGAGTCATCCTGGGGGTGTCGCCGCTATTATGTGTTCGCTATTATTTACAAACATGACTTACAATGAATATGCTGACTATATAGCACTTTTAGGAATTCATGCAGTATGTGTGCAATGTAGGAGGGGTGTGTGTCCAAATTTAAGATGATAAAATGGAAATCGATCATGCTAAAAACATCAATTCGTTTTGATTATTGGTATTTTAGATGACTCTATATGACTCAACGATTAGAAATAAAGAGAATTTTAGGCAATATTATTATTTTTGAAATATTTCTCTATTCCTTTTCTGAAAAATGAAATGTTCCTTTTTAATTAATCCCTGAACATGCGAATAAATGTAGCTAATTTCTTCAATCATCAATCTATAGGAATACGAATTCATAGAACACAAGCCACCATGTTGAGCGAGCTTTTACTTCAACGTAACCCCTCTTTTTCTTCTTTCTCTCTCTCTCTCTCTCTTTCTCTCTCTCACTCTCTCTCTCTCTCCATCTGTCTGTATGCCTGTCTCTGTATATCTCTCTGTCTATCTATCTATATATATATATATATATATATCTCTCCCTCTCTCCCACCGCTTGATTTTATAGGTCTCTCTTTCTTCTGAATGAACCATACTTAAATTCTTTGAGGGGAAAGCGGTTGAAGCTGTCCCCCGATGACGTCTCTCTGTTTTAATAGCGGTTCAAACCCAGGTCAGAAGTGATTCTTACCCTCAAGAGAGACAGAGAGAGAGAGAGAGAGAGAGAGAGAGAGACATAGAGGGAGTGAGAGAGCTAACAAAGTCAAAGCTCAAAATCCTCAAATGAGTTCCCTTGAGCTAAAAGATCTTAAATTAGTTCGCGCCATTTTCTAAATCAGATGGAGATGATTGATGCATTCCGTGTTTCATCTTTCCATTTTCTTTCTCCTTCTTTCTTTTGATTTTGTTTTCTTCTCTTTTTATTTCATATTGAGTAGCGATGATTTAATTTTTTTTTTCTTTTTTTTTCTAGTTCTGAAAATTCTCTGAGGGCAGACAGGCTTCACGTTTTATCATAACAAAAATTCGTCATAGGTATTTGTGGGTTGAAATATGACTAAGCGAACGTTTGTAATAATGTTAACGATCAATAGTTATTCAGACTATTTCAAGGTGGTGGCAATCACAGTTACAAAATGTTGACATTGAAGCAAACAAACAATAATGACTAGGTATCGTAAAATCAATTGAAAATATATAAATAATTGTAAATGTATTCCTTAATTGTTTTAACTGATTTTAATTGATTCGTAATGTTTTGAAGGAAACAGAAATAAAATTGAAATTGAATTGAACTATTTTGTCAAATCGTTATTCAGGCAATATACAAACAAATAGAATAGTTAACATTCTACCATAATGCCATTTTATTACTTTTTTAAAATCAAACATGCACGCGTGGGCCTGCCACAGCCCCAGGAATGGTTTGTCAGCATAATTATATTAGAATATGAATTTGTACTATGCAGCTTATCTCAAAACGAAATTGCAACTACGATGAAATATTATCACATTAAGATTCTCAATATCATAATACTTCATCGTAGTTGCAATTTAGTCAAACTTACAGAGCATTTCAAATGCATGTCTCCAAAATGCAATCCAGGTTTTCTATAAAAGAATACAACACAATGAAGGGAAAATAAAAGAGGATAGGAAATAGAAGTTTTTGTTTTACCCTGGTCAATAGACGTGACACTCCTCACGTTCTTAGCTCTGTAACCCAATAGTTTTTCAAGTTCAAGTTCAAGTTCAAGTTTATTTGTCTTCCAGAAAACACATGTGACAAAATATAATAGAGTATAATCATAACAGTACAATAACAGTACAATGTAGAATAGAGAAAGACGAGGAGACCTTGGTTGAAGCAAAGCTACATTTTGTTGATTGAACTGTAATTTAAACCGCCACAAACTTATAACCCTCTAACCTTTGGACTGTTATTAATATCCCTCAAGTATCTTCATAATCTTGGAGATAAGAAATATAAAGAAGATGTATTCTTCACCCCTTTTTGTAACTTCAGTTTGATATTGGTGCATCCTCAGTTCCTCAATCTAATTCATGTTGTCAGTCGGTGATTTCATATTGGGGGAAGTGATATAGCTATGGTCTCACTTCAAACTCGTGCCGCTGCAGCCGGAATTACGTTCAAACATGTAATTAGATGTAATTAGATTTTAGACGAATATAGCGCCATCTTTCAACATATGGGGTACTCATCTTAAAGGTAAAGACCAGTTCTGGTCATGCGATTGCATTTTGAAAGATACGTTGTGGAATCGATCAGAAAAGGTTGATCATCTAGCATATAAGTATTGGTGTGTACTGCAAGGTTCTGGAATCATCACAATGATAAGAAATTTGGCCCAGTTTTGGTAAAGTTACAAACACTGTACACAGAAAGATGTATATGGGATAATTTACCAAATATATCAATATTAGTATAGGCGGTTTCCCGGCATAATTTGTATCATCAATTAGTCAAAACATGTTCTTTCACATGATTGGTAATAAGAACTTTTATTTCATTTTTTGAGAGAGGGGGGGGGGGGGGGCGTTTCCAAAACTGGTCTTTACCTTTAAAAGGTGCATGGAGATCGTATACCAGGCCGCCGGCGCAACGAGTGGAGGCAGTATGGAATTACAAAAAAACAAAATATATATACATGTATATATACATCGAAAACAAAAACTGAACAAAGAAACAAACGAAAAAGATACTAAAGAGGCGATTGAAAAATGGTTGTAAACTCGAGAAATTGCTTTATCCCGGTATCAGAATATACATCTAACTTTCACAATACGCTTGATTTTTCTGTGTTCTGCCATTAGATAGATAATAGCATTTTGATTTTCTTCTTGCTTTTTACAAAGAGTCAGTAACATACTTGAAGGAAATATCACCTTTCCTTTATCAGCATTCCCTTATTTCATTTCCCCTGAAAAATGTCAAACATTTGTGTTTTTGTCAACTGTGATTATTTGCTGTTATTTGAACCTTCGTAACATGTTTAATGGGAAGGTCGGTAGTCAACACACACAGCAAATATAATGATCTATACAATGAACGGAGAACCAATGAGTCAAATAAAATAATTAAATAAAAGATCAAGAAGAACAACAACAATAACAATAACAACAACATCAAGTCTTAAAGAGAAAACGATAATTTAAAAAAGCGATTGATATCAAAAGAAAGAAAATAATGACAAGGTGAAGGACAGAAAAAGAAAGAAAGCAAGAACACGGAAACTGTAGCAGTAATTGACTTGCAACCTATTCCAAATAGAGCAGACAAATCAAATCGCGACGAAATGATGGTTTTGAAGACAAAGAGGACAACGTGGCAAAGCAGGTATAGGCACGATATAATCAGACCAGTTGAAACTTCGGCCACAGTTATAAAGCTTCACCAGACCATGGACCTATGATGACAAGGTGAAGAACAGAAAAAGAAAAAAGAAAAACAAAAGAAAAGGAAACTATAGCAGTAATTTTCTTGCAACCAATTCCAAATAGGGCAGACAAATACAATTTGCGAAGAAATGAAGGTTTTGAAGAAATAGAGGAAAACGTGGCAAATAGGGTATAGAATCAGACCAGTTAAAACTTTAACAGTTATAAAGCTTCATCAGACCATGATCAGACCATGGACCTATATGATGACAAGGTGAAGAACAGAAAAACAAAAAAAGAAAAACAATAGAAGAGGAAACTATTGCAGTAATTGTCTTGCAACCTATTCCAAAAAGAGCAGACAAATAAATCGCGAAGAAATGAAGGTTGACAAAGAGGGCACAGAAGGTTAGAATCAGACCAGTTGAAACTTTGGCCACAGTTATAAAGCTTCATCAGACCATGGACCTCATGACCAGACACAACCAAACTGTTATGACCCGGGTATTTACTCAAGGGAGATTCCCAAACTGACATTCCGCGACGTTGACGTCATCATGCTGAAAAGCAAAGAGAAATAGGATCTGGCGAACTTTTTCAATTATCATGATTATGGAGGTCATTCTCGTAAATGATTTCAAAGAAATATGATGGTCGTATAAAAGCGGTTTAAGGAGGTCAAATGCATTTTTTTTTTCTTGTAACAGGAAATAACGAAAAGTTCAATTGCTACCAATCTGCTGGCATCGTGCTGAAAACTGATTTACGAAATACGTGTATAGGCATCAGTAGGCAAATTAAGGATTTTTCCCCCCTCCATAAAATAAACAAACAAACAAACAAGAAAACGACAACAGCACCAACTACAAAAGCAGCAGTAAACCCCCCACCTTTTTTAAAGATACAAACTAATATAGGGGGGAGAGGGGGAGAGAGAGAGCGGTGTGTGCGAGAGAGAGAGAGAGAGAGAGAGAGAGAGAGAGAGAGAGAGGAGATATGTCATGCAAAATCAAGTGGTTATAACCACAATTCGGCATTGACATTGATTTACTTCAATTTCTTGATACATATTTAATCTTTGAGTGGGATGCAGAGGTAAAAAAGGGAAGCCAGATTAACATTCAATCTGCAGTCCTTAGTCTTTATTCTCCGCCGACTGGAATTCCCTCGCTGTTTTATATAGGTCACAGATACATTCGGTCTATATATCACAATATGAGATTATAGATTAAAGGAGTCGGCCATGACTCTCTTTCAAATCAAACACGATTGCCCTTGGCACTATGAATATGACGGACAAAGAAAGAGGACAAAATATACAGTTCCTCATTCTACCCTCAGCAATTGCTATGGTAGACAAACGAACATCCCTTCACTGCTATTATGTAAACATCTGTAAAAGGTGAATATACATGACTGTGTCACCTGTTCTACAGATTTTTACATAATAGCAGTGAAGGAATGTTCCTTTGTCTACCACAGCAATTATTGTTGAGGGTAGAAAGAGGAACTGTATATTTTTCCGCTTTCTTTGTCCGTAATGTTCAAAGTGACTATAGCTGATAGGAAACAAAAGTCGTCATGAAAATACGGATGTATTTTAGAATAAAATTTGATTTCCCTTATCGTATTACAAAAATGATTACAAAGGGAAGATATTGTGCACGATAGCGTGCGTTGTTCACCTTGGATCAATGATTTTGATTATAATGGAGGAAAAATGTGAAAGGACATATTTTCAGAATTTAATACGACTTCACCTGAATAGCGACATTGTGTTGTGTCTATTTCGTTTTCTACTTTTGCACGACTAACACGATTTACTGTCGTCATTGGGTTTGTAATGGTTGTTGCTATGACAACAAATCCGTTTCTAAAACATTTTTGTTCAGAATTAGATTTCTATCTCCAAATTTTTGAAATGAATTAACGTGCATTACTGACCTTGACTCTATGATTGATAATATTAATAATTGCAAAATTGTGAGAGTAAGTGTACTAATAGACGTCTACTGACTGAATATAAAAATGGCTACCAGAATAACATGTGTCTGCATCTACTCAGGTGGTTTCATTTGAAATCGAAATAAATTTCTGTTTCTATAATTATTAGCGACTAGTCGGTATGCGAACTGCAAACTGCTCTTGGAAGATTTTGTATTGAAATAAATGGATATATTGTGAAAGAGAGAGAGAGAAGATAGAGAGGGTGAAAGGAGAGAGAGAGAGAGAGAGAGAGAGAGAGAGAGGGAGAGAGAGAGAGAGGGGGGGGGGGGGGGATGTTGAAGGAGGGGACATTCCTGTATATCAGTATTATACTTCTGCGGTGAAATCAATTTACTTCACCATGTCAATGCAACGAATGTTGACCTTTCAAACAAGATTGCAAAACAGAATTATATCTACCGATCTTACCGAACCACCCAATTAATTATCTTCAGTATTTCTATTGATAGGTTTTCGTCAATTACCACTTGTAGCAAGAAAGGACAATTTATTAGAGGAAGATTATGTTACAGCATGACAAATGTGAGAGAGAGTATTCTAATTAAAATGCAAAGGTATTTTGAACAGATAAAACAAAAACGCCTATATTCATCAACTCAACATGATTGAAAGGCAACAAAAAAGAGCTGGTCTAGAGCAAGAATCTTGGGCGAGGAGGGGAGAATTAGGGAAGAGGATGAGGAGGAGGAGGAGGAGGAGGAGGAGGAGGAGGAGGAGGAGAAGGATGAGGAGGAAGAGGAGGAGGAGGAGAAGGATGAGGAGGAAGAGGAGGAGGAGGAGAAGGATGAGGAGGAAGAGGAGGAGGAGGAGGAGGAGAAGGAGGAGGAGGAGGATGAGGAACGAGGAGGAGGAGGAGGAGGAGGAGGAGGAGAAGGGAGTATGGAAGAATGGAAAGTAACGAAAGGGAGGTCTTGCAGAGCGTCCTTTGCCCCATCTGATCCAAACCTTTGACACAAAGTCATGGACACATCACTGTCTGTAATATTAATTCGACAGGATTCCTTATTAGAAGGAAGCACATCCTATGTAACTATATATAATAAAATACGGAGGAAGAGGAGACGAAAAATGAGTATGATTAAATGAGGAGAATTAAGAACCAAAGTAGCTGAAAAAGACGTCGTGGAGTGATGGTCAATCTTTCACACGTCACTGTTTGTGATTGAGTAGACAATTAATAATAATAATAGGCATTTATATAGCGCTGTCTATCGCACAAATTAATGATTACCCAGGCTTTGGCCTAGCTGCTATTACAGCGCCCTAGCATTTCAAGGAATTAATTCATGTCAGGTACCCATTTACCTCACCTGGGTCGAGTGTGGCAAATGTAGATTAATACCTTGCCAACCATTGTTGTTTATAGGAAACACATCCTATGTAACTAGGAGAAGAAATAATGAGGAGGATTGATGAGGGAGAAGAGGAGGAGATAGTCACAAAACCGAAGAGATTGTCGATAGCATCCATTGCCCCTATCTGATCTAAAGCTTTGATACACCACTGTCAGTGATTGAGTAGACAAGATTTCTACTTGTTTGTAGGAAGTGCATCCCATGTAATTAGAATGGATGACCCGTGACTCTGTATGGAGAATCCGATACCCAGCGGCTACTATAGATGGAGGTGAATTGAGAATCTTGAATCACAAGAAAATCGAAGGAAAAGCAGTGAGATACAGCATTTATGGGATTGGTAGGAGTTATGAAAAAGCAGTTTAGCATTTTAAAGGTACTGCGTCTCATTTGCAGCCAACATCAAATTGTGTAGAACTTTGCAGGAAGTATGAATATATCACGTATATAATATGTCCTATCTGTGAAATTTAAACGTTAGCAATGTCCTATTATTCAATTTATGTAAGAAAACCCGCTACTTTCTAGACTTCACTGTCAGACACTATTGAGTGACTGACTGCCTTTTTTTCTCAATGGTAATAACATACATAAATTGAGCTGTAAAGGTACATGAGCATTCGTCTACATCAATAACCCACTTCTTGTAATGGGCCAAAATAAAACTGATTGAATCAGACTTTTACTAAAATGTTTGCAATCACTAAAGTCGATTCGACAACTAATGCTCGTTACTTTCCCACTAAAAGACATTTTCAAGCCCTTTCGTTTTGAGAGAAGTTCCAAATTAGTATTATCTTTCAAATTCCGTTGGAATGTAACCTTTTCATTTTTGGGCCTGCAAATGGGACATAGTACCTTTGAATTCTACCTGGTCTTTTTTTGCCCTTTGAATATTCAAAAATGAAGTTCATTGATTCATCTATTCACTAACAATGATGTACCTTTCCATGGTAATAGTTTTGTTGCTATATTTTTGTTATAATTAGAACATGTTAATACTGTTTGAACCAAAAAAAAACGGATTTATGTTTTTAATAAATATACTAGTCTTTCTTAAAATCATTTCTCTGTCGTTGATTTTGCTCGAAAGACCTAACCCTAATTCATAAATTCAGAGACCACATGCAGAGTGCAACATTTTTATGAAGTTTTGTGAAACACTTTAACATGGCGACTCGAGCAGATTAATTTGAAATTTACACAGAAATTACGAAGTTAGTATTTGTAAACAGCTTGGGAGGTTCCGAATCGTCTCACAAGTACCATTTGTTTACAACCATGACCACAGGTTTACCCTCAAACTAGGTCATCCGAATACCGTGCAGTACCAAGAAGTTACTTAAAATTCTAACTCCTTGGCAGTACAAAGCCTAAACATATTTTGGTGCCGTGCTCAATCTCCCCTGAGCATGTACAAATCCAATAATGGGCATTTTCAACCAAATAAATGATTTTTGAATCCATCTAATTTGTAATACAACCTGCCAAAGTCGGACCAATTTTATTTTTCTGTCTCTCTTTCTCTCTCTCTCTCTTTCAATTTAAAGGTCACGTGGCCCCTTTTCATAAATTAGATTATGTTGTTGAAAAACCTTGCAATTTGGTGCGAGAAAGCAAGCTTGTCAGCTGTGATTAGGTTTGATCGTCACCGCGGTGAATGAAGTCGACGATGACTCATCGTTAAGGTATGCTATTCTACAACCTTACCATGTTCTTTTCATTAGCGATGACGTCATCATGTGGGTGCTAGAAAGGAGTTGGATACGTACATTGTCTATCGGGTGGAGTTGATTAATACCCTTTTGCCATGGAACTGGTGATGATAACCGACATGAATGCGATGAAGATAATAACAGCTGGTTTGACCTAGATGCAGACATATCGCGAAGCATTCGATGATTAATTGATAATTCTATAATAAAAAAAAGGAAAACACCAGAAAAGCAAAACGTAAAGCAAAACGTAAAGAGCCTTTCCACTTATATCGAGTGGCTTAGCATAAATGCCTTCTACAAGTCTACAGTATTTTTTTGTTTTTTGTTATCACTAAAGGACAATGCTTTGAAGGCAAATTTAATGATATATGCTTACACAAACTAAGAAATTACTGTATTTTAAACGATAATCCTTTTGCTGTTTACCTATATACGGCCCTTCATGGGGGGGGGGGGGGAGGGGGGGGGGTCGTACACTTGCTCCATATGCTACTGGATACACACAACTCATTCATTTTTCTGTCCGACCAAGAAGTTCATGGTCCGACTACACCGCAAAAAATATAGAGGCCGCAAACTCTCGAATAAGCTGTCCTTCAAATATATTTTTATGCCAAACGATAATATTCCTCATAAAATGAAACCTGAAAGGCGATTTTAATATTTATATTAGCCTGCAGAGGAATGTCGGGTAGAGGAATTCAAGTTCATTTAGCTAGCTGACATATACCATGGTTAACCACAATTGATTCCAATATGCAAGGCAGCGGTGGTTGGGGGAAAGGGGAGGGGGGGGGGGGCTCAGTTAAATAACGCACAAGTTTGGGTTAGGGCCCCGTTTCATAACAAGTGTCACATTTCTATTACAAATTTGCCCTCAGCCAGAGCCAATCAAATGCCACGATTTCAGTAGCTCATAGCAGGTATCGCAATTTTGTATTGATAGCAAGTTTGATGAAATATGGCCCTGGTTTAATAGTAAAAATCCCCCTTTTCAAATAATTTTAAAAACAAAACAATAAACGTCAGAGAGAGGATGTTTGGCAACAGAGTAAAAGATCCAACACGGGTCTTGTTTAAAGGTACTATGTCCCTTTTGCAGCCAACCTCAAATGCTGTAGAACTTTGCAGGAATTATGAATATGTCATGTATGTCCTATCTGTGAAATTTAAACGTTAGCAGTGTCCTCATATTCAAATTATGCAAGGAAACCCGTTTACTTGCTAGACTTCACTGTCAGACACTATTGAGTGACTGACTAGCTTTTTTCTTCTTTGGTAATAACATACATGAAAAGAGTTGTAAAGGATACATGAGCATTTGTCTACATCAATAACCCACTTCTTGTGATGGCCAAGATTAAACTGATTGAGTCTTTGCGCAGCATAAAACGTATGACCATTCGGTACAATTGTCTGAAAATAAAGACTATTACTTTTGGGCTCTATAGCCCTAAAGTCGATTTGACAACTAATAGTCGTTATTTTCCCACTTGAAGATATTTTCAAGACCCAGCTTTTTTAGGGAAGTTCTAAATTAGTATTATCTTTCAAATGCAGTTGGAACTTAACTTTTTCATTTGTTGGGCCTGCAAATGGGACATAGTACCTTTAAGAACAACTGCATTATATCTGGGGGTGTTTCACAAAGATCCTAAGTCAAACTTAACTCTAAGTCGGACACTATGGAGAGCCATTTATAGCCATAAAATAAAATATACTAAAAAGCGAAAATTGAAGTATTTTAAACTTTTTATAAATTCCACATCAAGAACATGAAATTTCCTTGATAATAGAAAATATGGATGATTTGAATCAACATTTTATGCCTTTTAAAATAACTTTTATAAAATATTTCCATAGATGCTAACGGCTTTCCATAATTGTTAAGTCCAACTTAGAGAAGTTCAACATAGGATCTTTGTGAAACGGGTCCCAGGTCTAGAAGCAAACCACCTAAGATGATGAGGATGAGGTCATCAGCTCAGATGACAAGAAAACCCGCTGGGATTTGACCTAGAACTATACACCAAATAGCACGCGTGGGACCTGAGGGTCACAACTTTGGTATGTCGAGTCCTTAGGACTATGCCGAAAATAGGGTTGTTTGGGATCAATATTATTTTGACAGACTGATGCAGATTCAACTTGACGGATTTATCAACACATATTTGATGTCGAAATGTTTTTGAATTTGGCAATGACGTCATCAGTTCGGATATAGCCCAGCCTCCGGTACCCTCATTGTGTATCTTTGTCTCAGATCCTAAACAAAAATCCTGGATTTAGCTGCAATCATAATTATAAACATTTAAATTATAAATGAATCCCATGACTTTTGCAAGCCACTCGCATGTTTGATTATCAAGATATTCATGATTGAAACAACCGTTTTTTAATGGTTTTTATTACACTGCAGTCTATTGGGGGGAAAAGGAGTATGAAAAAACCGGTCACTCAAAGATTTTTTACTTAATTGAACCACATCATGATCATTTTGAAGCGCATTTTTTTTTATTACATAACACCATATCACAGACACTGATCGTACCACGTAGGGCCATGCATCTCAGGTTTGTAAAGCAGGAAACATTGTTTAACAATGCTTTTAATACACCTTTGTAATATTGATAAAATCGAGAATTGGGAGAGAATAGATAATTGTTATTTCCTTCCCCAAATGATCTTACGTGTCGGTTCGTACTTTTAATATCTTAAACTGTATTAGGCCTATTGGATACTGTACCAACTGATGTCGATAAAACATGATTTTTAACAGTAAAATGCAATGTTGTGCTCTGCATTCATACAGGTTAACGGTAACCATCAGAAATTCGGGTCGTAAAGCTGGGATTAAAGCTCATTTAGATGAGTAAGGATTACAACAATAGAAAGAAAACCCGTTAATCGGGAAGCACAATGGAAGGTGATAAACCAGCAACGATTAACGAAATCGTACACGTGTGATTGTAAGAGAGAAATGAGTCAAGTCGTGCATACAAAGGGTATGAATGGTCGAGAGATAGGATGAAGGAAAAGTTGGAGAAAAAACCCGTGGTGGTTTGGACACGTCTTACATATAATGCCTAGGTAGTCCAGAATCTAGCCTATATTTGATCTCCACCACACCAGTAAAACGACCTGCCCCACTTACTTGCTGCTGGTCGAAGATGGCGTAACCCTCGAATTAGAAAGCACGGCGGATGAAGCACTGACCTCTACCAGTGGGATAAAGCATTTTTATGAGTTCGTTGATAGCGCCATCTTCGGCGGCTTGAATCAAGTGTGTAAGGAATACAAACAAATGTAATACAAAATAAATAAAGAACCGGGCAGATCCTGGACTTATGACTATGTGAAGGTTTTGGGTTCGAGCACCGCAAACCATAAAGCCTACACCATCGAAAGATCTTTGCTACCTAATTTCGCAGGTAAGCGGGACGAAATGTCTTGGACAAAGACATTTTTCTTTTTCTCTTTTTTTCTTCCCGTCAGTCCTTCCTTTCTCTCGCGTCTCCCCTCTCGTTCCCTCTTTCTCTCTTCCCGTCTCTGTCTTAGGACATGTGTAATCCTACCCTCCTCTTTCTCTCTCTCTCTGTCTGTCTGTCTGTCTGCCTGCCCCCCGCCCCCTCCTCTCTCTCTCTCTCTCTCTCTCTCCCTCTCTCACCATAGACCTACATGCTCACATACACTCACTCACTCACACATACATACACCAAAGGCGTCAATCCTTTTTAAAACATGGGGGACACAATGGAGTAAAATATTAAAAGTGGGTGTCTGAAGTTGAAAGATAAATTGAATTTTTGAACTCATTTGGTGCAATTCGGTGCATACTTTTTAGTAATATTTGACTAAAAAATCATTGACTAGATTCCAATGGATTTTTCTTCCTGAAAGGGGAATATCTTATGTCACTATAATTACATAGACTCGGAGACACATTTGCTATACAGTGTGAGTCAAACAAAAGTTTACACCTAGAAAATTGCTAATTATTTTAAAAATCATCTATGAACAGTAAATTATTATACATCTTATGAAAGAGTGTTTTATCCCAAATCATTTGGTATCAATTCTGTGCAGTATTTTGTTCACGCTTAAATGAACAGGAGGCATTGTTTGCGAGTGTGCAAAAATCGACGTTTAAATAAACAATTGGGATTTGGGTATCAAATTGGTTTTTGCAGATCCAAATAACATTCCTAACAAAATTAATAATTCCACACATATCAAATATCGGATATCAACGATCATTTGTGCGCGTATGTGTGTCTGTGTGTGACTTTGCTTCTGCAAAAAGCATATGCAATGCATTTCATTTGATACATTCAATTCATTCTCTCACTCCGCTAATCCCAACATAATTCATGCTGTGGGTATCACTTTGGCGCAAGTCGATTTTTGCACTCTCGCAAACAATGCCACATGTTCATCCAAGCGTGAACACATACCACACAAAAATGATACCAAATGATTTGGGATAAAACACTCTTTCATAAGATGTATAATAATTTACTGTTCATAGATGATTTTTAAAATAATTAGCAATTTTCTAGGTGTAAACTTTTTTTTGACTCACACGGTACAAGCTCTATTATTGTCGTTATTATGTGAAATGATTCCACGGAGTATCTTGATAACAACAGATAGGTTTAAAATTAGTTACTACATGTACCTGTCTTGTTATTTATTCTCACTAACATCACGTTTTGGTCAGGGGCGGCCGAGCGACTTCAAAAGTGGGGAAGGGGGCACCAACGAAAAAGGGCCTTTTCTGGAGAAAAAAAGGCACCTACAAAGAGAAATCTCAAAGCCAAAATATACTATTTTGTTTAGACATTGGTATATACCCCTTCATTGATTTCTATATTTGCTTCACTTTATACATCATACAAGATATTGTTTCAGTATCTTACTTCGCAATAAGGTGTGATGGTCTGATATTTCAATTGCGAGCGAGCGAAGCGTGTGAGGTAAAAAAACAAAAACAAAAAAGAGATATGTGAGTTCTCAGGGCGAAGACTTACATTTTAGAGGAAAAACCCATATCCCAATGGGTTTATAAGCACATTCTCATAATGGAAGATTGGAAAGACCTTTGCTAAGTAACATAATTATATCATCTATAAATGCGGGCAAGCGTAGCGAGCGAACTTTGGGGGAGAGTGCTCTCAGTCCCTATAAATTAGGGGCAAGTTTAATGATGAGAGGAAAAGGGGACCCTTATCAAAAGGGATAAGACTCTTATTAGAAAAGAAAAAGGAGCATATGTCAAAGTACAAAGGGTAATCATCAGAAGTGAAAATGGGGCACTCCTTACACTTGAAAAGAGGCACTCACCAGAGATGAAAAAAAAGCACTTATGAAAATGGGAAATGGGCATTTGTCCACGGAAAAGGGACACCCATCAGATTTTGATAGGGCCATATATAAGAGGTAAAAAGGGGCGTTTAAGAAAAGGGGATAGGTCCCTTATTAAAAAGGAAAAGGGGTACGTATCCTTGTTAAAAGGGATTTATCAGAGGTGAAAAGGGGCGATTATCGCTTCTGTACAGGGGCACCAATCAGATTTTAATAGGGGCATTAATCGGCGATAAATAACAAGGGCCTGCATAGACAGCCAACTTTTACGTCACTACAAATCTTTTCCCAGGAAGCAGTTTATATAACGACTAAATTTTAAAATATACCCGTTAAATATGATTGATTTTTCAGTAAAATTAGAACAAAAAAGTAAATAATGCCATTTTTTTAAAGCCAAAGTAGTTACGGTACTACGTTCTTATAATTAAATGCTTCTAGATAAGTAAATGCTTGAATGTTTATTAACCGAAGTGATATTCACGAATTGCATTTTTAGCTTCTCAGACAGTCTGGTCCTGCAGGTGGAGTTCTAAATTATTATACGCTTTATTTAATCTTTATTTAAAATCCGACAAGTAATGAGACTTGCCCTTGTATTATACAAAACATGAGGTGGGTGCCACGGGCAACGGGACACAGGGTTTGGTCTTACACAGTGCAATACGTGAGCTTCATGATAAAGAAGGTCAAAATCATTTGATATTAATAATAATAATAATAATACTCATTTCTTTTATAGCGCATAACACATTACAGGATAGCATGTCCCTATGCGATATTGTGCGATATTGTGTCCCCCATCCTTGAAAATATGGGGGGGACATGCCCCCCTGTCCACCCCATGATTGACTCCCATAAAACCCCCACACACACCCCTACACGCACACACATCCTGTATTCTAATCTCTCCGTATTGCATTACATTGAAAGAAGACACATAAATCTAAAATAAAATGAATGTCTCCCCTAATAAGTGTATAGCTTCTAAAAGGAGACCCAGACTGTTTATCAGAAAATTATCATTCTATTTGCACAGAGGGCCCTATTCCACAAATTTTGTAATTTTAAGATATAATATTTATCATAAGCTACTGAAATACTAGCATGTCTTTGTTTATATAGAGATTGCCGATAGATCAGTGGCAGTTGTATTGATACTTAAATCTATGGAAGAGGGTCAGGTCTTAGATTATTTAATATTGATCAAATGCTTGAGTGATATATCAATTGATTATCATTATAACAATGATATACTACATTGGCAAAGCCTAACTCTATACTATTGCAGTATTGTGTAACCTGCTGATAAAATGTTCATAATGTCACAAGATCTTCGGGGAGGGAGGGGGGGGGGGGGGGGGGTGCTCAATTTCTTCCAACCCCCAACGAAGTCTCGAGGATTACCAAATCCCCCGAAAGCCCTCCAACCACTTTACAACCACCAACAAAATTCTTCTAGAACAGCTCCTGTTTACATATGATTTCTGTGCGTTATCTTTTCACCCTGAAACAATGCGGGTGACAAGGTTAGTGTTAACACTATTTGATTATGCCTTTTTCATTTCGGAAGGAATTAATGATTAATCTACTGTTCTGATACCAACCCGTTACAGCTGTTGGTTCGAATAGGAAGACATGATTTTACAGAGTAGTAATATTTGTAGGGATTGGGAGTATTAAGATAAGCATTTATATACTATTGAATTACTATCAAAGGAGAGCTTGAAAAGTGTATAAAATTAAAATTGACAAAAATATATCGAATTATTCTAGATCCCGTGGGGATTATACTAGGCTATGAGGGGAGGGGGGGGGGGGGGGGGGGTTGCATTACGGGGACAGGCGTCATCATCGATATGAGGAATTAGAGGCCTAAATATACAAATCTTATTGTATGTCGGTCCTGTGTGAGAAGTCTTATAGAGGGACCTCTTGAAAACGCAAAAACTGCCAAGTATGTAAGAAAACGAAAACATTAAATCATTTTTCACACAACGTAGTTTCAATATTACTTTTTGCTGAGAGAATTCACTTTTTCAGTGTTGACTCGAACTCACTATACCACTGACCTTCCTACACTGAATGTGAACGTTATGTAAAGCCCCCACCACACTGAACTAGTTCTCACTACGCTCTGGAACGGGTTGTGGTCGGGGTAGAATGTGTAAATAATGTCTATAATACGATCCTAGTTCGTCCTCAATACGTCCATCTCGTCTGTACCCCGTCCACAGTCAGTTCATATCATGTTCAAATCGGGTACATTTGCCATTTCCAGGCAGTCCAAGCCCGTCCGTAGTGAGTTTAAACCTTTTCTTGCCTAGTTCTACCTCGTTCCCAATACGTCCAAATCCATTCTAACTAGTTCGCAACTTGTTCTAACAAGTTTGTAACCCGACCATCCCGTTCAGAGACAGTTCAACTCGTCCTCATCTCGTTCTAAGTGCGTTCGAACGCGCCCTTAGAGCGTGTTCAATCCCGTCCTAGCTCGAAGGCTATAAACACCTAAAATGTAATGAGAACATAGTTCGGTGTGATGGGGACTTACTACTGCTAATTGATGCTCAGTACGTCCTTCTCGTTTTAAGTACGTTGTCACTCCGTCTAATTGCAGGACGGGGATAATTTTGAACAGGCTTAACAGTTCAAGATTTAAGTTCTTCCCGTCCTAGCGAGTCCGAACCTGTTATAGATCGTAAACAGTTGCTACTACGTTCGCACATAGTTTGAGCCTGTTTGGCAACATTTTCCAGAACGTAGTGAGAACTAGTTCGGTGTGATGGGAGCATTAATTTATAAAAAAATGATGAGTAAACAAAAATTCTTGTCAAACGTAGGTTTCCGGGTTCAAACCCACAAAAAACGACTTCCCTCCCCCCCCCTCTAAAAACGGGAGAAAATTGTATACTGTCTTCGTTAATACTGGTTTTTGAGTTATGAGTTATGAATCTAAAGTTCGATTCTTTAATCACTTTTATGCAAACGTGTCACTCTCAATAAGTAACTTTATGACCGGGCTTCATGATAAGCTTTTTATTTGCTTAGTCGTGTGCAGTTTTTATTTATTCCCCTTTCCTGTGTAGAGTGCAAACATATCAAGCATTTGTGTCAAACAAATCTAATGTTCTCCGGTTACACAGTGATCGCATGGAAGGAATCTACGACTTAATTCTCTTCGACCAAAAAAACAGTTACTTTCTGATCTAGTGAACTGAATCAACAGCGTCGTGAGACAGC
The DNA here is from genome assembly GCA_035222895.1 of Strongylocentrotus droebachiensis. Classification (NCBI taxonomy): domain Eukaryota; kingdom Metazoa; phylum Echinodermata; class Echinoidea; order Camarodonta; family Strongylocentrotidae; genus Strongylocentrotus; species Strongylocentrotus droebachiensis. The sequence goes on from JAVYIG010005718.1 coordinate 52,054, forward strand.
GTTGATGGATAAAATCAAAAGCGTCAAAAAAATGCTAAAACAGGGTTCCAACATTAACCAGAAAGGCCAAGATGGAAACACACCCTTACACATAGCGGTTCGAAATCGACAAGAGTCTGTGCGTAATATTCTCATCGAACTTGGATATGATGTGAAGGAGACACATTCAGATGGACGACCACCCTTACATATTGCTGCATCACTCGAACGTCTTAAAGAAACGAAACGTATGCTCAGTCATGGAGCTAATATGGACAAAGAAGACAAGGACAGCAACTCTGCATTATACAACACTGTAATTATTGGTACTCTTGAGGAAGTGCGATACCTTATTAGTCAGGGGGCAAAAGTGAATCAGAGCAATACTACAGGCTGGACTCCTATACACGTTGCAGCATGCTTCGGTAAACTTGATGTACTGAAATATCTGGCCAATATAGGAGGAGAAGTGAATAAAAGAGAGAATGAGGGTAGGACTGCATTACACAGTGCTGCTGAGGAGGGTCATCTTGATGTCACCAAATATCTAATCAGTCAAGGAGCCGAGGTGAATAAGGGAGATAATGTGGGTCGGACTGCATTACACAGTGCTGCTCTGGGGGGTCATCTTGATGTCACCAAATATCTGATCAGTCAAGGAGCCGAGGTGAATAAGGGAGATAATGAAGGTTATACAGCATTATATAGTGCTTCTCAGGAAGGTCATCTTGATGTCACGAAATATCTCATTAATAAAGGAGCTGAGGTGCATAAGGGAAATAATAAGGGTAGGACTGCACTACACAGTGCTGCTCTGGGGGGTCATCTTGATGTCACCAAATATCTCATCATTCAAGGAGCTGAGGTGAATGAGGGATATAATAACGGTATGACTGCATTACACATTACTGCTTTCATCGGTCACCTTGAAGTCACCAAATATCTCATCAGCCAAGGAGCTGAGATGAATAAGGGAAATAATGACGGGTGGACTGCATTACATGGTGCTGCTACGAATGGTCATCTTGATGTCACCAAATATCTCATCAGTCAAGGAGCTGAGGTAAATCATGGAGATAACAAGGGTTGGACTGCGTTACAAGATGCTGCTACGAATGGTCATCTTGATGTCACCAAATATCTCATCAGCCAAGGAGCTGAGGTGAATAATCGAAATAATGACGGGTGGACTGCATTACATGGTGCTGCTCTGGGTGGTCATCTTGATTTCACCAAATATCTCATCAGTCAAGGAGCTGAGGTAAATCAGGGAGATAACAAGGGTTGTACTGGGTTACAAGATGTTATTACGAATGATCATCTTGATGTCACCAAATATCTCATCAGCCAAGGAGCTGAGGTGAATAAGAGAGATGTCAAGGGTTGGACTGCATTACACCTTGCTGCTCAGGAGGGTCATCTTGATGTCACTAAATATCTCATCATTCAAGGAGCTGAGGTGAATAACGGAGATGTCAAGTGTTGGACTGCGTTACAAGTTGCTGCTCATAAGGGTCATCTTGATGTCACCAAATATCTCATCAGTCAAGGAGCTGAGGTAAATAAGGGAAGTAATGAGGGAAGGACTACATTACACGGTGCCGCTCAGGAGGGTCACCTTGATGTCACCAAATATCTCATCATTCAAGGAGCTGAGGTAAATAAGGGAGATAATAAGGGTTATACCGCATTACAAGTTGCTGCCTTCAAGAGTCATCTTGATGTCACCAAATATCTCATCAGTCAAGGAGCTGAGGTGAATCAGGGAGATGATGAGGGTAGCACTGCATTACACCTTGCTGCTCAGGAGGGTCATCTTGATGTCACCAAACATCTCATCAGTCACGGAGCTGAGGTGAATCAGGGAGATGATGAGGGTAGTACTGCATTACACAGTGCTGCTCAGAAGGGTCATCTTGATGTCACCAAATATCTCATCATTCAAGGAGCTGAGGTAAATAAGGGAAATAATGAGGGTAGCACTGCATTACACCTTGCTGCTCAGGAGGGTCATCTTGATGTCACCAAACATCTCATCATTCAAGGAGCTGAGGTGAATCAGGGAGATGATGACGGTAGCACTGCATTATACAGTGCTGCTCAGGAGGGTCATCTTGATGTCACCAAATATCTCATCAGTCAAGGAGCTGAGGTGAATCAGGGAGATGATGAGGGTAGCACTGCATTACACAGTGCTGCTCAGGAGGGTCATCTTGATGTCACCAAATATCTCATCATTCAAGGAGCTGAGGTGAATAAGGGAAATAATGAGGGTAGCACTGCATTACACCTTGCTGCTCAGGAGGGTCATCTTGATGTCACCAAACATCTCATCAGTCAAGGAGCTGAGGTAAATCAGGGAGATAACAAGGGTTGTACTGGGTTACAAGATGTTATTACGAATGATCATCTTGATGTCACCAAATATCTCATCAGCCAAGGAGCTGAGGTGAATAAGAGAGATGTCAAGGGTTGGACTGCATTACACCTTGCTGCTCAGGAGGGTCATCTTGATGTCACCAAATATCTCATCATTCAAGGAGCTGAGGTGAATAACGGAGATGTCAAGTGTTGGACTGCGTTACAAGTTGCTGCTCATAAGGGCCATCTTGATGTCACCAAATATCTCATCAGTCAAGGAGCTGAGGTGAATCAGGGAGATGATGAGGGTAGTACTGCATTACACAGTGCTGCTCAGGAGGGTCATCTTGATGTCACCAAATATCTCATCATTCAAGGAGCTGAGGTAAATAAGGGAAATAATGAGGGTAGCACTGCATTACACCTTGCTGCTCAGGAGGGTCATCTTGATGTCACCAAATATCTCATCATTCAAGGAGCTGAGGTGAATAAGGGAGATGATGACGGTAGCACTGCATTATACCTTGCTGCTCAGGGGGGTCATCTTGATGTCACCAAATATCTGATCAGTCAAGGAGCTGAGGTGAATAAGGGAGATAATGATGATTGGACTGCTTTACAATGGTTTTCATTCTTTGGATCTCAAAGCATCGCTGATCTATTCATCGACCGTTCAAGTTCCAAGGTAAACATATTAAAAACCAACTCGAATTCATCTAATTTAAAGGCTTAGTCCACTCCAAAAATAGTTTGCTTTTAAAAGGTGCAGAAAAACAAATTCGAGGAAAACCAGATAACTAATAAGGAAATTACGATTTTTTTTTTTAATTATGGCAATCTATGGAACTTAGAAAATCACGACACAAATTGTCAATTTGGTTATCAGTTTGTTACGTCATTGCCTCACTATTTTTAAATTGCTTAATATATTTGTCATCCCATTAATTTCCCCATGCCTTTGCCCGGGTGATATGATTTGTATTATATTGGGTGCATGACATTTCACAAAAACTATAATGATTTTTGAAGAATCGATACTATTTTCTGAATATTGTATATTCATAATCACTGATTTTCATATAAATAGTTTATTAAAATCCACATTTAAAAAAAATGTTTTAACTGAAAAAATAATTACTCTATATTAGTGCATCCACACATAAACATAATACTTTGAATATAACTTGGATGCTGGTGTGAGGGAAAAAGATTTTTAGTGGGAAAATTGCAAATTTATATTATGAATATAAAGAAAACAATCAGTGGATAGTGAGGCAATGACGTCATAGACTTAATGAGTTGCCAATTTGTCTAGTGATTTTCAAAGTTTCATCACTTTCTTATAAGTTATCCGATTTGGCTCAAACTTTTTTGATTGGTTTGTCTGATTTGTTTGCTTCTCTGAAAGTAAGTTAGTTTTAGAGTGCACTTGCCCTTTAATGCCATTAATACATGCACGTGAAATAAGAAGTACTTAAATTGAATTAAGTGGATATTGGGCACAGTAGGCAACGACTCTCTATCACCATGTATTCAGATTTACCAACTCGATTCTTACTACATTTGAGTAACCACTATTTAATTCTTAAGCATACATAAAACACCAGTTAGACCTCAGTCCTGTTCCGTAACTTTTTGTAAATATACATGTATGTCACATGTTATAGTGATTGGTTAAAAGATTAACAAATCACGGGATAATTGATCATCAGTAAATACTTCACTTTACCGATCTTTGGCTTTCATAGCATTTCTTTTTCTTTTTCAAATCTCAAGTTTACATGTTGCGTAATTTCTTACACTGTATATCCAGCTCGACCAGAATAATTTAACGGATATCCATTTTGCCATCCAAGACGGTCATACCTCCACTATTGAGAAGTTAGTTTCTGAGGGAGCTGATCTCAATGTCCTGTCAACTGACGGACAGACGTGTCTCCATAAAGCCATTAAACTCTGCTATAAAAGCGAGAAAAGTGTGCAACACACGGATACACTAAAAGAGGTGAGTTATACCCCAGGAACACAGACGAGACCGACACCAGACCGACAACAAGTTACGTTACGGCCAAATATTGGTCAGTTTTGGAGTCGTTATGACGGTGTCACTAATATATGTTGGTGCCTGGGCGCGTTTTTATGAGTGCGGAGAAGTTTACGGCGAAAATAGGGATTTCCACTACTGTGAATTCAAGAGGCAGCGTTAATCTATGCGTATGATGCTCATCCACTCTGGCTATTGATGGACGATACTGTTCCAATAAAGAAGTATATATGTTTTTATGTTCCAGATCTCTGATGAGTATTACAAGGGCGAACTATCTCCTGAGAAGGCCTTGGTGTTTTATCTCCTAGAGAATGGAGCCAAGACAGATGTGAAGGACAAGACAGGCAACCTACCAATCCAATATGCCAAGGACGAAGTGGTCAAACAGATGATTTTGTCAAGGTGATACTTTCAAGTCTAAGTCCCCGCCAGTTTTTGTTGTACTGAGCGAGGCGGAAAGATTCGCCGGCAATTCGCCGGCAAACGATATATAAAAACCCAAGGAAATAAAGTAGTTCTTTATGTTCCACTTTTGAGATTTGAAGATATAATTATTTGTATTATTATAAAGTCTTTAGCCTTATTGTAAACATTAACAGTTGATTATAAATGTGTTCTTCAAACAATGAAATGTACATATTTTATGACAATTGTGACTATTTCTTTGTCCGTGGCTACTAAGAAGCCTACTAGGTCGTAAACTCTACTCAGATAGTCAGAATATATATATATATACAGTGCAACCCAGAAAAAAAGAAACCGAGAATTATCGATGTTTCATAAAGTCCACTCCAAATTGTATTAAGTTAAACCGAAAATGGAAATTCTTTTTGCCCAATTGATCGTGAGCCCGGCAGCCACTGAGCAGCGCCAGATCGACGTTGCTCTATCCCTTATTGTTGAACGCCAAACAAGGTAGCAGCAACTCCCGTCTTAATCACAATTATACTTAATAAATGACACATATTTGTAAAGCTTAGATCCTCCTCTTTCATTTGATGCAACTCATATGATGCTTTTTTTTCACACATGAGTGATTAAAAGCAATTTGAAGGAAGGAAACCAAAAATTCATTTGGCGGGCGGTATTCGAATTTCGAAGAAAAATTCACAGTTCTAGAAAGTTCAGTTTCTGCCCTTTCATATGACACCTCAATCAGGAAAAATGAGCAAGATATAACAAAGTTCTGTTTGTTTAAAGTGATGCTTGCATTTCAATAATTCGATTTAAAAAGTTCGTTTTCACTGGCTGCCCGCCGTAGCAACAAGCAGAAGTCACAAAAGACTTAACTCCGTTTCATTGACTCAGCCATGCATGAAGTCTTGCCATCTTTATACTCTAAATTCAAAACCGAAATCGACTCTGTCAACAATATAATAAGGTTTGTTTGTTTGTATTTTTTCTTCTTTATGTTTGTTTACAACAGAGGAACTACGGAGGCCGAGAAGAACGATTATGACAATCTTCCGGAAAAGGCACAAAGTGATGGAACAGACGGTGTAGAGTCAACAGACCATGCCATAGGTGAGATACGTTTTATGCATCTGAGGCATGTGAATATCTCCAAATTAAGAATTTGACAGTTTATGTTATTTTTTTATATTTGAGGTCACAGTCATGAATCTCCGGCCCGGCGTCAGATCAACGGTTAACCCCCCCCCCCCCCATGAATCTATAAACGTCAAATTTGTTTTTATACATCAAATTGCTAATTAATTTGTTATTTCACTATATCCTATTGACGTTGTTATTTTCGCAAATACAATTAAAATGGCGATCAACAAGAAAGTTGAAGTGAGTCTGGGAATGGGACTACATGTTCATTTGTATATGCCCTGTATCTCTATCCGCAGATTCTAGCATGTGACGTCAGAGCTTATGATATTTATATGTAATGTACACTATGCTTTTAATTATATTTGCACTGCTGTAACCAGAAAGTAGCTCTGCAACTGGACATGTTGGAGCCCTTGGAGGAATGTTGTCTATCCAATCCCATGGGTTTACACTCCATATTCCACCTGGTGCCCTTGAGGAAGATGAGAAAATCAGCCTCCGGGTACTGACCGAGATTCCAAATGGCCTCACACTTAGAGAAGATGAGCTTCTAGTCAGCCATGGCTACCAGTGTTACCCGTCCGGGCTACGCTTTAAGAAACCGGCAACGCTGATAATACCTCACTGCGCAATAGTCACTGCTCCTAACAAAGTACAGACCGTACTGTATTCCTGGAATCAGTCAGGTAAAGCCCCCATCCCACCAAACTAGTTCTTACTACGTTCTGGAACCGTCCTAGAAAATCGTAAAACGGGTTGTGGTCGGGGCAGAATGTGTAAAAAAATGTCTATAATACGATCCTAGTTCGTTCGTAAACAGTCCTCAATACGTCCATCTCGTTTCTTCCCCGTCCACAGCCAGTTCATATTAAGTTCAGATCGGGTAGATTATGCAGTCCAAGCCAGTCCGTAGTCAGTTTAAACCCATTATTAACTAGTTCTACCTCGTTCCCAATACGTTCAAACCCATTCTAACTAGTTCGCCACTTGTTCTAACTAGTTTTTAACCCGACCACCCCGTTAAGAGGCAGTTCAACTCTTCCTCATCTCGTTCTGAGTGCGTTCGAACGCGCTCCTAGAGCGTATGTTGCCAAACGGGCTCAAACTGTGTGTGAACGGAGTAAACGTATTAGCAACTATTTACGGTCTTTCTTAAAGACTTCATGGACGGGCTAGGACTGGCTTGGACGGGAAAGGTGGTCTAGAACTTTGAGCCTGTTCAAAATTCTCCCCGTCCTGCAATTGGACGGAGTGACAACGTACTTAAAACGAGATGGACGTACTACGAACGGATTTGCCGTACTTCGATCCTACTAGGAACGTGTAACCACATGATGTGGTCGAGCATCAATGAGGAAGAACGCACTTGGTTTGTATAGCCCTCGAACCAGGACGGGATTGCAAAGCACGATAGAAGCGCGTTCGAACGCACTAAGAACAAGATGAGGACGAGTTGAACTGTCTCTGAACGGGGTGGTTGGGTTATAACAAGTTCCGAACTAGTAAAAATGGTTTGGACTGCTTGGAAATATCAAATTTATCCGATCTGAACTTGATATGAACTGACTGTGGACGGGTACAGACGAGTTGGACGTATTGTGGACTGTTAATGAACGAACTAGGATCGTATTAGAGACATTAGTCCAGTCCGAGCCCGTCCATAAAGTCCTTAAATAGGTCGCAAACAGTTATTACGTTCAACTCCGTTCGCACACAGTTTGAGCCCGTTTGGCAACATTTTCGAGAACGTAGTGAGAGCTAGTTTGGTGTGATGGGGGCTTAACGAATTCACTTTTTTAGCCTTTCCGCAAGTACAAACATGTTCGGCTATGTGTTTAAAAAAAAATAATGTAATAGTTTGTGAACTGCCATGTAATCGACTGGATTTACCCCCACATTGACATAGGCCTTGAGCCCGATTCCTAATCAATTTTTTGTTGTTATGGAATTAGTTATGGATAATCTTGTATACTAAGATTTTCTTTCGTGTTTTTGTTTGTAATAGGGGGACACGCCTCTGCAAATAGAGATTATCTGCGACCGTCATTGGCACTGCAGACTTTACATACATAAGTCCCCCAAACCCCACAATTGGCGGACTAATGTTATAGATGTATCAACATTGTCAAAACTTTTAATAGCAAATATGACATGAGATCTGAAATATGATCAATGACATATGATCGATGCCGTTTCTAAGTATTTGAATGACGATATCGGCTAAGTCAATGCTTTGAAAATATTCACGGAAATGCCGACAATACTATATAGTCACGAACTCAAAATACGTTATTATCTGTTGAGAAGGTTCTCAGATAGGCTCCTAAATATTGACACGCTTTCATGACCTCATATTCACTAAATTTGACAATTTGGTAACAAAATTACTAGCAGAATTCAACATACCCTGACGTTACGTATTTTGTTTCCTATTAGTTTTATCAAAGCCGAAGTCACATAACACGGCACGAAGGATGGCAATGTTGCCCAAACTAGCTTTATGTGAGGATGTCCATTAATTAAATGAAGCCTTTGACGTTGTTTATCATTTCATATGAATGATGAATCCATGGTTATGTCATGATTTACCCAATATAATAATGTTTGCATCCCCAGTCAGTTCCACAACTTTAAAACCAATTCTGTGGTTTCAGGGGCTTTTTGCAAAGGCTATACATTAACAGTGGGTAGTTTGGTATATGTATAGATAAATCGCGGTCATCAGAAAAATATTTTTTTATCTTATTCGATTAGCAGATTAAAGGTACTATGTCCCATTTGCAGGCCAAAAAATGAAAAGGTTAAATCCCAACGGCATTTGAAAGATAATACTAATTAAGAACTTCCCTAAAATTAAGAAGGGGGGGGGGCTTGAAAATGTCTTTAAGTAGGAAAATAACGACTATTCGTTGACGAATCGACTTGAGAGCTATAGAGCCAGTAAGTAATAGTCTGATTTTTCAGACCATTGTACCGAATGGTCGTACGTTTTATGCTGCGCAAAGATTCAATCAGTTTAATTTTGGCCATTACAAGAAGTGGGTTATTGATGTAGACAAATGCTCATGAACCCTTTACAGCTCATTTTATGTATGTTATTACCAAAGAAGAAAAAAGGCCAGTCAGTCACTCAATAGTGTCTGACAGTGAAGTCTAGCAAGTACACGGGTTTCCTTGCATAATTTGAATATTAGGACACTGCTAACGTTTAAATTTCACAGATAGGACATACATGACACATTCGTAATTCCTGCAAAGTTCTACCGAATTTGATGTTGGCTGAAAAAGGGACATAGTATCAGCCCATGTACACATATTATGTCTTCAAATATTTCATGATGATTTTTTTTTTTTTTAATTGAATTGAATTGACAAATATTTGACAATGTCTAGTAATCATATTCGCCAGTATATTATTATTCCAGTTACAAATATACGGTGCATAGTTATGCTAAACCTAATGAGCTAGGAAAATTCACTATATCTAAGTCGTTTCCTGTCTTTTTTTGTATTGAATTAAATTGAATTCGTTTTGTTTTATTTTAAAGGTACACCTAAACGGCTTCCAGATTCCTCCAACATCATTTGTTCCGTACGAGAACAATGGCTGGAGATCTCAGTCAGCCATTTCTCTGGAGGATTCCTTGCTTTAATTTGGGACTGGCTATTTCTGAACGGCATATTACTGTCATGCATGTCGTTCCTTCCTAGACTCATGCCTTTCACCAGAAAACCGGTTCTCGAGGTTCGATTCGTCAAGAAGCTACATAACCAAGAATGGGTAAATAGACATTAACACAACATTTTTTTTTTGGGGGGGGGGGGCGTATTTAAGCCTGATCACTGCAGAAGGGCTTTGTTTATTTGTAATTTCAAAATGTGAAGTAAATTCATTACTTTATGAGTACAGGTATTTGTATGTTAAAACAAAATTTCAACCAATAAATACCAATATTCTTTCTTTTTTTCATTCTTTTTTGCTCTTGTAGTCTTTGTCGTAAATATTCATCGAGCATGGTCTGGTAAACATCTTGATATACCTTGTAAATTTTCCACTTTCATAATATCAATTAAACGAATGAATATCCCGATGCCGAAAATATACTTTTAGACGTATCTGTGACATCTCTACTGTAAAAAGAAGGCTGTTTCTGTCAATTGATTTTTGACGTCGTTTTAGTTTTCCGATTTCCTCACAGATAAAGCCCATTTTCACTGACCTAAATAACTTTGTATGCCTATGCAACCACATCCTATTCCTTGGGACGATTCCAACGCGTACTTTAGTTGAAATACACATACATCTGAGACTTGGTGTATAATACAAGTATACAGTTGATTTCCATCTACTTTACACTTTCCAGATAACTTTATCAGAATCCTTCTTGTACACATGATTCTATAGAACGATGTCCATAAATTAAAGGACCCCAATTTCCAACCTGTGAAGGGCGATGACGATGAGATTGTGTTCGGGAGGAGTACACTAACAGTCGCTTGCCATCTGGAGGAGAAGAGTCCCAAATCAGATGTAAGTGTACTTTTGTTCTCTGAATTGCTATAATTAGATACAATGAATTGGAACAAGGGCTATTTGGAAACAAGAAGAGTTCAAAATTTAGTATTAACAGTCTGCGCAATCAATTATATCTTAACCTTAAAAATAAAGTTGAGGTTTAGTCATGGGATTGCATTGTAAAAGAAAAGGTGTGGAATGGATCCGGAAAAGGTTGATCTTCTAGCATATAAGTATTGGTGTGTACTGCAAGGTTCTGGAGTCATCAAAATGATAAGAAATTTGGCCCAGTCTTGGTAAAGTAACAAGCATTGTACACAGCAAGATGTTTATGGGACTACACGAACATGTGGCATAAAAATCTGTCCCGATTGTTATGATGTTACATTCCATATTTAGAATATTAAGGCATTTGAAGAGTCATGCTTTTCAGGGATCATTTTTTCTCTGATGTTCTTCCACCCTTGCATAATACAATGATAACGCTCACAAATAATTTTTCACCTCTTCCCAGAACTCAGCCTTCTCTTTAAGTCCATCGTTCTTGAAAAGAAAAATTATACTGTGGGCTTTTCCCCATAAGCATATTTCGATTCTTGTTTCCTAGCATGAAACCAATATATTTTATCTGTGTGAAAATAAAAGATTCCTTAATCGGTGGTTTGCTGTCCACACTACATGTTACTCATGTCATTGGTAAAGTGAATTAAATTAGGTATTGTTGCTCTCTCATCACTGCTCATAACTTATTTGGAAAGCAAGACAAGGAATCATCATGATAAAAGGTAGAACAATCAATGCAGAGCCAACAGGAGAAAGTAAAGCCAAAGAACTCAATTGAATCATTATGTTGGTAATGATAAACATACTAAATATTCATAGACCTACGCATCTAGGAATATATATATTTATCTATTTTACACATACACATAGTAAGTTTCGGGTAGAAAGGAAAAGACGCAACGTATCACAGACATCTTTATAATTAAAGCAAGCAAACAGGTAGTGAATTCGAATGACGCTTCGACGAAATTCACTGAAAAATGACGAAATTGGTTCATGCAATTGTATGTTGGCAGCCGGGGATGACGAAATTGAATTTAATTTGAAGAAATTAGATGCAGAACGATGGAATCGATTGGAAAAAGTTTGAAAATAGGGAAAAGTTGTGTTCATTATTTTCAGCAGTACTCTCTACATCTGCGTTTTGGCGCATGTTTCATACAATCATCAATGCCAATTAATTATATAATCGGTCAATTTCCCCAGACTATTCAGTACAGCGAGATGAGCTTGAAAAGGAGAGTGACAAGGTACTTTCTGCTCGATCTAACTGAGGAGAGTGATCAGACGTTAGTGACACTTGAAGTGGTTCAAACCTATAAACAGACGATCAAATTCAACACACGTTTCCAAGGTAAAACATTTCACGGAAATGCTTACTTGTTCTAATCCCTGAGTATCAATATTTCATAGCGTATCACAAAGGACTAATTGCGACAAAATGACATCCTATTGGTAATGTGCACGGTATAACTCGACCCGTGGTGCATAAACGCAAAACAGAAATTAAATGATCGCAATATTGAAATAACTAGAACTTAAGGTTAAGCGACTATACCATCAGAATTTTATTTCATGATGTACATGTAGGCCTGTTTAGATTGACTTTTGTTTTATTTTATCATGACTATGGTTTAACTCTAAGCATAATAAAGGCCGCCACTACTTTTTATAATCAATTCGACCATACGGTGAAGGCGAAATGAATATATAGACGAAATTAAGATAGATCCACTGTAGATGAACTTGACTATGGACGAAATGTGTCTGGACCTAATGGTTGTTGGAGTAATTGGGTTTCAGACCATTTTATTACAGACAAAATGGGAAATGGACTGACTAATGATGGACGAAATCTTATGTATAAGTTCATCCAGAGAGTGGATGTCTCTGAGAATAGTATTTTAAAGATGTTAGTGAACCCCTCGTATAGTAGTATTAGGTACACATCGGGCCTCTGGAAATTTTGGCTTAAAAGCCTGCTTACACCTCGGAATTGATCATATTTTGCATGATGTTACCAAGGATTATCCAGCCTCTTATGGTTGCAGTATAGTCCTTAGTCCTTGTTGCTTGTTATAATATCTAGTTATCTATTATTAGTATATTAATTGTTCTAGTTAGTGAGCAGAGATTGTAACAATTAAGTTACAACTTCACTTTGTTATACATATATTTATTTTAATATTGCAGTTACAGGTACAGCTTAGAGTTAGATTGCTATAGGCCTTCTGTTATCAATTTTTACAGATACAGGTTACATGTTACAGTTACATTGTATATACGTAGTATAGTTTTTAGTTTTAGTTTGTTATATTCTTTAGTATTTGTACGATTTGTTGTTAATTTCTTGTTATTATACTCATCATGTTCACACTCCGCTATTATCCCTATCTATATGTAACATATGTTTTATGGACCACTGCCTTGTGCAGCTGAGTCTGAAATAAAGTTCTGAATTGAATTGAATTGAATTGACCAATTGGTTATTTGATCAAGGCGTTCAACTTTTTTTGAATTTGAGGACGTGGCAATTAGAACCATATAGGTTATAGATCGGCCCGACTTGCTATTTAGACTAAATCATGATTGTAAGAAAAGTTGACTGGACCATGTGTATAGTGGAGACAATTTGTGTTTAGACTAATGGAAGATAGATGATCTGGGTATCGGACCAATCGCCTCTTGATCAAATGTCAATTACTTATTACTTCATACGTGTGAAAACATTCGATCATGTAGATAACCCTTGTTAATATTTACTAAAGCTTGAAACGTAGGCGCAGGAAGCTCAGGAACAGGTACAAGTAGAAAATATGGGGGAGCTGTATCCATTAGACAATAGACAAATATATAGTTTTGTGCATTTAAACAAATTTCTTCTGCTTTGTGAGGGTATATACGAGGGCTGGTATTCTAAGCACAATATAATCTCTAAAATGTTTTTATTATTTATCTTTATACAATGATCGGTATTCTGAGATCTCTTTCTATCTCAGATTTTATCTTTCGTTTCATCTCACGTGAGAGTAAGAAATCATAAATTAAATTTTAATTCCACCTGTCGATATATTCTATAAAAAAGGATAGATATATCCTTTTAGTTATCAGTCACTTCTTTTCACTTCATATGTGTGCGTTCGCATATAAGCGAACCCTACAGTCACCCAAACAATTATTTTGATATCATTATGTACTCTCATGACAGGAATCGATGAAAGGTTTAAAGTACAGGACACTCCTTCACCGTCCACTGTTGACATGTGAGTAGAACCTCAATATACCTTTCTGTGTGTGTGCGTGTGTGTGTGTGTGTGCGTGTGTGTGCGTGTGTGCGTGTGTGTATGTGTGTGTGCGTGTGTGCGCGTGTGTGTGTGTGCGTGTGTGTGCGTGCGTGTGTGTGTGTGTGGTTGTTTGCGTCTCCATATTAAATACAACTGATTTCATTTTTGTTTTCATCAATTGTACAATGTATGTAATGTAAATGTTTTGAATTTATGTCAAGGAAAAAAAAGGTACTTTATTTCTAAAAATTTAATTTGTATTGTTTGGAATCAATAAAAAAAAAAATATTACAAAAAAAAAAATACCCGATATTGGAAGCTCATCATGAAAAGAATACAACTCCTTTGATCTTGTGTGTTATTTTATAGTAAAGAATAACAAATATTCTATCGAATGGTACCTTGTTCATAACTTTGCTGCCACGGATTTAATACTGAGCCACATGGATTTCCAAAAAGAAATCGGTTAAAAATCCTCTTCTACCCAGTTTAGGCTGAAGCAAAGCGGTCTCAACACAATTCTCAAGTTTTTTATATTGTTTTGTGCATTTGAGTAGTAAGTTTCATCTCATCAAAAGCGTTTTAAAAATAATTATTGTGGCAGAAAAGTTTCGATTAGGGTATCATTAGACATAAATAAAATTTACGTTATGATTAAATGAATGTCAAGGTCATATTAAGTGACTTATATTATAAGCTATAAAGTTGGTTATACTTTTGTATACGCTCTGTATAAACAGTTAAAAACACAATTATTCATATCCTTACCAAGTTTTGTATTTTTTGGGGTATATGAAAAAATGATTTCTCCCGATTTATGTTTCTTGAGAATGTGACATATTAAAGATTACATCTAAAAGTATGCTATAAAGACCCTAGTTCAACCAGTCCAGTTTTCATGCCTGAGTTACGAGGAACACAAAAAACAACTTTACAAGGGGTACACATAACTCAGTTGTTACCGGATATATATTTATTTACGTATAAACCCACATGCACACACACACACACACACATATATATAGAGGGAGTCTGAAAAAAATGACTAGAACATTTCTTACAAATTTCAATGAGAACGGTTAAGTATCCTTTGTTTCAATTTCACATATTGTGTAATGTAAATATGCATAACAGCTTTTTTTAATCCCAGGTGTAGATATATATTGAGCCCAAAACGAATCTTTGCGCTTCGTTTATGAACTTCAAAACTACATATATTTGAAGCTATTTCTAAAGAAGAGGACACGTCAAAAATATACAGGATTATATTTCATGATTATGTTTCA
Organism: Strongylocentrotus droebachiensis; assembly: GCA_035222895.1. Lineage (NCBI taxonomy): Eukaryota > Metazoa > Echinodermata > Echinoidea > Camarodonta > Strongylocentrotidae > Strongylocentrotus > Strongylocentrotus droebachiensis. Next base: position 67,147 of record JAVYIG010005718.1, read on the forward strand.
TGATTTAAAATAATGAGTACCGTTTATGTGTGTTATAAGATTGTTGTTTTAATGCCTCTGTATTTTCTTGGAAAAGAGTTCTTATTCAAAATTGGTAGTGTTTGTATTGGCTACAAAACTCAAATACCTAATATACATGTGCATAAAAATAACAACGTTGCAATATTGCCCGCAAGAGAACAATGTTGTTCAAGTCGTCAAATCGGGGCAATACATCCTGATCTTCCCCTCAAGGCCATCCAATAGTATTGGCCGTAATGATATTACATTCTCCCAAATCGTAAACAATGGGAGTATGACATAATACACACATGGGCTCCGTCTTGTAAAGAGTTCCGATTGATCAAAACAAATCGTAAGTCTTCCTATCAATCGTAAGTTTGCATTCCCCCATCTCTTATGTACATAACTGCGATTTATACCAATAGCAAATAAGTTGCAATTAATATCAACTCTTTATTACTCGTGGCAAAGAAAATGATATATAAAAGAAAGCCCTCGCATCCACACCTTCTCCCACGCGCGCAAACTCATCCATTTCTAAGTGGAAATATATATATATATACATGTGCGAGTGTGCATTTATGTTAACAATTTAACTCTGACTACTTGTTGTGTAGGCTCCTCACATTTTGCAACGATTTTTCTTTTACTGTCGTATCAAAATTCCCCTCAAAATTTAGTATTTTGCCACGTTTGCCATACATTAGAAGTTAAAGTTAAAGTTATATACCCGTATCGTTTTGTAACCGACTCTTCAGCTTAAATGAATCTTAATTGTTGTTGATGTACAAGTACACGTGGAACAATAAACTTCAAACCATTGAAATCGGTCAACTGAGATTATTAGATAAAAAGTACAATTTCATACTTCCTTCTTATAAATATAGACCTACTGAAGAATCCAGGAAGCAGGATTTTGACGACCTTCTCAAGACAATCGCTAAGGGGATGTACAAGGATGATGACATCGACAGTCTAGGCGGGCAATTGGGTTTTAAACCTCCAGATATACAACGTTACATACAAACGAACATAAGGTACCAGGATGTTACATACATGGGTACACTTAGTATGCTTCGGGATTGGAGGAAAGATACTGCAAGGTCAGAAGAACGTGAACAATTGAGGAAAGCCCTGATTGCGATTAATCACCGTCGTCTGGCAGTCGACCTCCTGAACGACGATATGCCAAGATAGTATGAACTAGGAAAATAGAAAAAGTAAATAGTTACAAATTGGATATATATTGTTTAATTGTATTCCATGCATGCTATTTACCTCTCTTTATACCTACATATAATACGTAGAGGCGAAACTCAAAAACCATACTCACACTTTGGCCTTTTTATTTAATGGTAGCCTTCAAAATGGCAAATTGGCCAATGGATTTCGAATTTAGTGACAACTAATATTCTTTTCAAGTCGCCTTGTTTGTATGTAAGGCCTTTGTTTATTCTTTTGTTCCTTAAAAAATAGAATATGCCATTTTCGTAAGGTAATCAAATTTAATGCACACATCTTTGTTTAGTGCTTCATTACAAATTATTTCATTCACCTGTTACGGATAATTGTATTTAAATAGTCAGAATGCGAATCGCATACATTCTATGTTGTTAAGTATGACAAGTCATAATGTTTGTGCTATCCAGCAACAATCAATGTATGAAATTTGTTATCAATTTAAACATCAGTGCCTTTATAACTAAAGAATGATCTGGGAATATCTTCAAAGTTGTATGTGTATTTTATTGAAAGGGACTAATGCCGTCTTCAAGTCCCCATTTTCTGAGCCTGTAAGTAACGTCGTCTTCCGCCATTGCAGTCCGCGTAAATTACACAGAGAACTATGTAGAGAATAGCTAAAATTTCGCGTCGATCACTGGTGGTTCAGTCACAAGCTTGTTCTCCGATTGTATATTTGCCCCAAATGACACCGTGACCGGTCAAAATAAACCCACATACTTGTGTCATTTTCGGCAAAATATTCAATATCGTCATGTCCAACGACCACAAACACGGTGAAATAATTTTGACCATGAACAAAACTTTCATTACAGTTGAATCTCCAATTTTTAAGAATGTAGAATGCAATTGCTCACTAGTAGAGCAATGGTCTCGTTACAGGGAGATCTAAGATTTGAAACCAAATCGACGCGCTCGCACCTTTTGATAAGGCATTAATCCACATTGCCAAGTCCCTCGGAAATGACTTAGAACAGTCGGTCCATTTGTTGCTTACTTACACATGCATTCCAAGCAGGAAAGTGAAACAAACCAACAAATCAATCAAACATGTTATTAGCGATGTAATTTAGCGTTACTGGCTGAATCATAATCTTCATTACATCCACATTAGTCGACATTATAATGGAAATGTATGTGTCATATGATATCACATATAACTATATAGGTTACATGTTTGTGCATAAGGTCTACACACTTAATTGTGTCTATCTTTCTAGAGTATATGTCTTAGATATCATGAGTTTCGACTTGTTTTTGCATAAGTCTGGAGATTATAATAGTGAAGTTAGGTGAAAATGCCATATGCTATGTTTTGCACTGCTGATATAGGATTTGTATGCATAGGTTTGCGCATGTAAGGCGAAATGAACATCTTGGTGTATAGATTTCGTATAATATCATAGCTCAGTTTCGAGTTCACTATATTCTGTGCATAAGTCTGCACATGTTGAATGTCCAATATATTTACATCTCGTATAATATCATATACATTAGATTGTGTATGCATAAGTCTTCACATGTCAAATATTCAATGCATAAGTTATAATATCACATCCCTATTAACTTTAGATTTGTTGGCTAAATATGCACGTTATGTTGACTGGCATTAATGTGATATCATAACCCACTGTTGATATTATATATTTTTTTGCATAAGTATGCACATTTGATTGCTGAAAGCCCAGTGTAAATAGATTTCATAAAATATCGTTTATCACTGTTATGATTGGATTTGCATGTATAAGTCTGCACATGGTAATGGTGCTTGTCGAATGCGCCTCTCTGTTTAGAAAATATTTGTTTATGTCTACTCATTTTCACAGGAATTCACTTTATATATATAACTAATATGATATCATATTTACTTTCTAAGGATTTGTGTGCATAAGTCTGCAAACGATGTTTAATGTTCAATGTATATGTATTTAATATGATAGTATATCTGCCTCTGAGATTGACACTGAGATTGAATTTATGTTCATAAGTCTGCACATTATAATGGTAAATATCCGATTGCATATATATTTCATGTAATATCATACTGACGATAGAATGTTGTGCATCAGTCTGCACATTATAGTGGTGAATGTCCATGCATATATAATTTTTTGTTTGTGCTTAGGTCTGCACATTTGTTTCATACTGAGTTTGGATTTGTGTGCATAAGTCTGCAAACGATGTTTAATGTTCAATGTAAATGTATTTAATATGATAGTATATCTGCCTCTGTTTGGTTTAAATATATAAGTGCATAAGTCTACACACTATAATGGTGAATGACCAATGCATATATATTTCATATGATATCATACTGAGATTGAATTTTTGTTCATAAGTCTGCACATTATAATGGTAAATATCCAATTGCAAATATATTTCATGTAATATCATACTGAGGTTGGAATGTAGTGCGTCAGTCTGCACATTATAATGATGAATGTCCATTGCGTATATATTCAATATGATATCATACTGAGATTGAATTTTGGTGCATAAGTCTGCATTTTTATAATATTATATTACTTCAAACTGTTCCCACATTCAAAAAGTATTTAAACAATATTATTCCAGACTTCTTGTAGCTGTATTTAAAAAAAAAATTAACTTGTCTAGCTTTCTCTCTCGTATATATCCTAAATATTTATCTCATGTTTCTTGTTTTACTCGAATTTGCTCTTATCATTATTGTAAGTTCTTATTTTGCTGTAAGTTATCCTTACTTTTGTACTATCTATTTTCATGTTTTTCTATGTCTATAGGGACCCCTCTGTAAACCAGCATTGTTATGGTAACAACGGTGAGTACCGTGAGTAGGGCGCCGTCTTCCTTTTTTTTTTTTTATAAGTGTGTCTTTATGATTGTAAATATATATATGTTGATGTATTTTCAAATGACGGAAAATAAATACAATACAATACAATTGTGAATGGCAATTGTATATAAATCGTGTTTGAAATCATATCACGATGTTGAATTAAGATTTGTTTGGGGTATAAATCTGCACATCATACTCGTAAATGTCCATGCATATCTATTTCTGTAATTTCATACTGAGTTTGGATTTGTGTGCATTAGTCTGCACATTGTAATGGTAAATGTCCATTGTATATATTTTTCATGAAATTTCATAATGAGATTGGATTTGTGTGCATAAGTCTGCACATCATAATAGTGAATGTCCATTGCATATCTATTTCATGTCATATCATACTGAGTTTAGATTTGTGTGCATATGTCTGCACATTTCAATGATTAATGTCCGTTTCATATCTATTTCATGTGATATCGTACTGAGATTGGATTTGTTGCATAAGTCTGCACATTTCAATATTCAAATAATACACAGGTGTGAGTTACGGTTGTTATAACCAAGATGGACCCTATGCATGCATACGGTACCGTGCATATAGTAAAAAATAATGATAAGAATTGCACAGAGTACCAAAGGGTGCACAAAACTGTGATTTTTATATTCCATCGTGAATTGGATGTGATAGTGCATATAGGGCTGCACATGTTGAAGCGACATGTATATAAATGTTTCAAATTATATCATACCGGGATTGCATTTTTGTGCTTTAGTCTGCACATCATAATGGTGAATGTATATTGCACATATATTTAATATGATATCATACTGCGATCGGATTTGTTTTTTGCTTAGGTCTGCACATTTGTTTCATACTGAGTTTGGATTTGTGTGCATAAGTCTGCAAACGATGTTTAAATGTTCTATGTATATGTATTTAACATGAAAATATATCTGCCTCTGTTGAGTTTAAATATATAAGTGCATAAATCTACACATTATAATGGTGAATGACCAATGCATATATATTTCATGTAAGATATTACATGAAACTGATTTTGGAATGTTGTGCATCAGTCTGCACATTATAATGCTGAATGTCCATTGCATAAAAATACTGTATAATTATTCAATATGATATCATACTGAGATTTGATTATTGTGCATAAGTCTGCACATTATAATGGTAAATATCCAATTGCATATATATTTCATGTAAGATATTACATGAAACTGATGTTGGAATGTTGTGCATCAGTCTGCACATTATAATGGTGAATGTCCATTGCATATACTGTATATTCAATATGATATCATACTGAGATTGGATTTTTGTGCATAAGTCTGCATTATTATAATGGTGAATGACAATAGTCAATATGATATCATACTGATATTAGATTTGTTTGGCATAAGTCTGCATCATTGTAATTGTGAATGGCAATTGTATATATATCGTTTATGAAATCATATCACGATGTTGAATTAAGATTTTTGTTTGGGTATAAATCTGCACATCATACTTGTAAATGTACATTGCATATCTATTTTATGTAATTTCATAATGAGTTTGGATTTATGTGCATCAGTCTGCACATTGTAATGGTAAATGTTCATTGTAGTTATTTTTCATGAAATTTCATAATGAGATTGGATTTGTGTGGAAAAGTCTGCACATCATTATGGTGAATGTCCATTGCATATCGTCTGGAAAAAACTGTGATGTTTATATTCCATTGTGAATTGGATGTAACAGTGCATATAGGGCTGCACATGTTGAAGCGACATGTACATAAATCTATATAATAATACTCTAAGGCGTCGAGGGGGGTATCTGGGGGGTGATTTTACAGCGCCCAAATCTCACCTCCCGCCCGCCCCCGGGCGCCGCCGGGCGGTCGAGCGGACGGAGGGCATCTTAATCTACACATTTGGCCACGTCCCAGCGCGATCCGCGGTCGCGGTCGCCGTCGACGTCGATAAAGGCGGTTTCGGGGTCCCGGGGAGGACGGGCGGACGAGGGCACGGCGGGCCTCGCGGAGTGCAAGGAGGCGACGAACCCGCGAGAGCGGGTCGGCAAGGCGTGCATCCGCCCTCTGTGCAATCGACAAAGAGACACACAGCGGACGAGAATCTACTCTGTCAATGGATGTAGCACATCACGTAGTGACGGGCGTGGCTTACCCCGAGTTTAGGCCTCTTGCTATAGGATACGCTTTGTAGCATGTGAGAGAAATACACATTAACGGATGACTCACCCGGGTGAGGGGATGTAAGAAATGCACGCTCTCACGAGTTGGGCTTACCCGTGTTATGCGTCTTTTTATAGGATATGCTTTGTAGGCCAGCCTAGAGAAATACACATCAACGGATGAATTACCCGGGTGATGGCATGTAGAAAATGCACGCTTTCACGGGTTGGGCTTACCCGTATTATGCGTCTTTTTATAGGACATGCTTTGTAGGCCAGCCGGACCTGCTGCGTGTACGAACGTACGTGTATAATGTATGCGATGATTCTACGCTCACCGTCACACGCACAGCTCAGTCTCTTCGTCTTTGATTCTATGAATGATGATTGCCGTGATTTATATATAGTTTACGTGAATAGAGGTATGCAAGCAGGGTTACTTTGGTATTATCCTGTTCATGTTGACTGAATTTTGAAAATCATTCTTCAAAGTAAAGTATTCACAAGAAATTCATCGTAACTGACAGTTCAGTTGCAAGCTAGATGCCATGAGTCACGGGCAGTGCAGTGCGCCATTGCTGCCGAGCACTGTCGGAACTGTGACTGTGTGTGAGGTGAGGTGAGGTGAGCTGAGCTATTATAGAGTAGACTCGACAACATTTTGAAATTGCTCTTATTGCCCCTATATTTCAATATAGTTTCGTGACTATAGAGGTATGAAACCTGAGCTTAGATTGTGATTATTCTGTCCATGTATAGTTGTATGCTAAATTTCAATAATCATTCTTCAAAGTAAAGTTTTCACAAGAAAATCAGACGGTCGTTTAAAAACATAGCCATTGGCATTGTCTATAGCTGGATAGAATACTTTTACTTTGATACAGTTCCTTCATCAAATCAATGCATTAAAACGGGTATTACGGTGCGCCATTCATGGTCAAACAGCGTTATAAAAATCGTCTAGATTCTAGGCCTAGACCTTATATATATAGATTCTATGTGATGTAGTAGAAATAGGATGTGATGTTTAATGGAAAAATTAATCAGTAATCATAGCTATCTCTAGACCTTTTCTTCCCCAGAACTCTGGGGCTTAAAACCGGCCGTAATTGCAGCAGATGCTGTATTTTCTGAGCTGAAGTGAATTTTTATTTTTTTAAATTGAACCGGTTGATATATTTCATTGACGTTTCTTACAGGTATTCGGACAATGAACCCGGTCAACTTGATACCTCATTCATGAATAACGGAGCTGTATTTCTTGCGTACGCGAAGAAAATGACCGAAAAGAAGCTCGCCACGCAAACACAGAAATTTATGAAAATCAATCAATTTTTATTTTTTTAAATTGAACCGGTTGATATATTTCACTGACGTTTCTTACAGGTATTCGGACAATGAACCCGGTCAACTTGATACCTCATTCATGAATAACGGAGCTGTATTTCTTGCGTACGCGAAGAAAATGACCGAAAAGAAGCTCGCCACGCAAACACAGAAATTGATGAATATCAATCTATATTTTTAATTAAAATAAAATATTTTAAATATAAATCAGTCAAGTCTTTATTTGATATTTATTAGCTTATTTTTAATTAAAATATAATATTTTAAATTTAAATCAGTCAAGTCTTAATTTGATATTTATTAGCTTATTTCATTGATTACGGAAGCTAAAGGCTGAAAAGTTTGATGCCGCGGACGAACGCAAAATGGCTGCCACAGCAAAGAGCGCCCGTTTAACGGGCGCAAACAGCTAGTGTTTCAAATGATATTATACCGAGTTTAAATTTATGCCTTAGTCTGCACATCATAATGGTGAATGTCTATTGCATATATATTTAATATGATATCATACTGAGATCGTTTTGTTGTTGTTGTGCTTAGGTCTGTACATTTGTTTCATACTAAGTTCGGATTTGTGTGCATAATTCTGCACATTATAATAGTACATTTTCAGTGCATAGACCTATATCTCATATGATATAATACTGAGATTGGATTTTTGTGTATAAGTCTGCACATCATAATGGTGAATGTCCATTGCATATATATTTTATTTGATATCATACTGAGAATGAATTATTTTGCATAAGTCTGCACATTTGTTCGTATTGTTTTCATTATATCGTATCCAACTATAACACTTTTTAGTCCAAAGCGGTGCACAATTACATCGTTTATTTCTACTGTACTTTATATTTTATTGATTCTAAATGTAGAATTGCACAGAGTACAACAGTCCGCCCAAAACTATGAGTTTGAATTTCCATCGTGAGGTATCGTCAGGTATGCTTCGCTCCATACCATGTCCACCTCTTGAAATATCCTTCCAGGTTTCCGCACCATATCTTGCATTCTTGTGCAAGAGTCTGCACATTTTTAGATGATTTTCTGTTGTAAATGTTTTTTTCTGACATCAGGTACGATTTTTTGAGAATGGATGTGCGTCCATAATTCTGTACAATTGTATCTTGAATTTCTGTTAACTGTTTTGCGTATAATCAGGACTCTTTTTTACTTCTTCAGAATAACGAAGCATTACATACATGTAAGTCTATTTGTTTATATGATTTAAGGGTCGTTGATAAGCGGCAAAACCGCGACGGTTTTCATGATGACGTTACATCTCTATACCTTATAACACAGAGCTAAGTAAAAATGCGCAAATCGTTTGTTGTGAGAAGTTGCCATTCATGTACACGGTAAAATAAAACCGCGATTTGAATTGTATATTATACAGTGTTAAATTGACAAATTCAAACTGATTGTAAACTACTCCAATACTCCAATGCGGGTGACATGAGAATAAATTCTCATTGTCATTTTAAATGTCATTGTCATTGACCAAGCCTTTAATGCTGTAAAGTATAAACATGCTCAATATAATATCCAACTGTTTGAATAAGATTTCAGTTTGTTAGCCGTCAATAATTCCTTGATGGATTATCTCCTTAAATTCCCGTGAACGTAGCTCTGCAGATTATTATGAGGAATGTCTAATATACATGCTTCATTTGATATCATAATTGTATCACTGTTTAAATCAGATATGAGCCCGTGAATTAGCAATAAATTCAAAAAGTGTTGACATAGTCAGTACCAACTTTGCTTTATTAGTTGCATACTTTGTGTCTGTCTCATAATTTTTTTAAAGTTTATGATGTTGATACGATTTCATGGTAAAAATGTTTGCATATATGATAACGATGATGTGTTACTGTAATACTTCCATCAATTTGTTTAAGCTTGTTAAAATAACTGAACTTTTTAAGTGCATGAAAGGTATTACTTGGGATCGGTCGAGATAGAGTGAGACGGGTATATAGGGCTGGAGTTTAATAAGGCAAATGAATGCGAGATCAGAAACATGACAGATGTCATTATGAGACGGAGAAAAAAAAGAGAATGGACTACGATACTGAAGGGGGAGAAGAGATCTTGGGAAGACGGAATAGAATAAGTGATGAGATGAGATAAAAAGACTTATTTAGAAATATGAGGAACAGAATGGATCAGTTAAGAGGATTCAAATTTACGATAGTTCTGATCGACATGCCAAATGATCTTTCGGATTCATATTCATTCTTTCAAATTCGTTATTCGTGCGACAAAATAAATATTGGGGGATTGATTGGGAAATCCTATAATAATTATGATAATGATAATAATGGTTATAATAATAATATTAATAACAATGATAGTAATAACAAAGATGTAAATGTATACATGTATAGGGCAGGACGCGCTTTTCAAAGTATCCCGGCTGAGCAAAAATACAATAATAAGGCGCTCAAGTAGCCTATGCAAAGACATTCTTACTACCGGTACCCAAATACTTCACCTGGATGGATAATTGCAAATAAAGAATAATGCCTTGCCAAAGGTTATTAATGCTGTGACATGACTTATTTATAAACTAAAGTCTCACAAACATACTCAAAACCTGCGTAGCTCCAAGCAAGATGCTATGTTAGGATACAAGAAAATTCTACTTCAGATAGGTTTTGTAAAAACTTAATAATGCCGTCTTCAGTGATTTATCTTTTCGAGAATGTCGTATTTAGCTTAGTGGGTAATGAATAATCAAAAACAGCATCTAAGCATAATAAAGGTTACCACTACTTTGTATATTTCATTGGACCATACGGTGAAGACGAATTTATTATATAGACAAAATTTGGAAAGATCAACTGACGATGAACTAAACTATGGACGAAATTTGTTTGGACCAAATGGTTGTTGGAGTATTTGAGGTTCAAGGTTTAAGGTTCACGAATCTTATTTATTTTCACTTTCTCATATTACATAGATGATAAAACATAAACAAAACAGAGCAGTACATTGCCAAAATCGGAACAATAATAATGTGGTAATTATTAAATGATTTACATACTTCTTCAGTAAACATAATTATTAATATTGCTTCGTCATCAAAGAATTGTATTAAATAAAATAATTATAAATTAAATCTTAATCTGAGAAAAATTGGAGGAACCTATAAAAGAAGCAGAGCTTGTGAAGTTATAAGTCCCCTTTTAGGGAAAATCAAACTTGTATTCAAGAATGAAAAAATGGGAAAATAACGAGTTTAGTGCAAGGACAGAGAGGGAAAAGAGAAGAGAATAGGATAGACAAAGAAGGATAAGGAGAACAAGTGAAAGAGCAGGAAGGGGGTGGGGGGATACAAAGAAAAAAAGAGAGAGAGAGAGCATCCTAAGTTCATAACAGTTCAAGCAAGTAAATTCCAACAAAAGGGTAGTACGCAGTTGTTACTGTCAGGCTGCTTATCAAGAGAAGCCTATTGAAATTTACAAACGGAGAAACATGTTGAAGGTATGTGCATGGTTTCTTATGATATATATACATATGAATACATTAGGTGTTGGGTTGCCAAGTCCTACATCCACAAATAATCGTAACCATGAGAACTCTGATTTATTGTAGAGTACAACACAATAGTAAAGAAGCTACGTACATGTCATAACACCTTTAATTCATTTAACACGTTCATCAACAAGTCATTTTGCACATTGATAATTAGCGAAAAACATCTTTCCACGTGCCGTTTAAATGAGCACAAAGTGAGAGAATTTTAAATGCTGACACTTTTTTCATTCTTGGTATTGATATGAATGAGACTGTCGCGTGGGATAGTTATGGTGTTGTTCGATTTTTGAAAGCATAATATGAATATTCTATATTATTCGTTTAATAAAATTTAAAGAGTAGACAACGATTTAAAATGGTTTATTGACAGGCTGACAAAATGTAGGTCAAGAGGTTGTTTACATTTTTGAGGGAAATTCACGCGCTAGGAAATGTAATACTTTGTATTACATTGGAAGGAAATGTACAAGCGTATGTACGCTTATCAAGCAAGCGCGGAAAATACCGCCAGCAAATTAAAAATAGCACGAAGGGGCTTTCATTCTAGTTATGGCTTTCATTTTGAATGGACAAGAAGAAAAATTTACGGAGTCTAAAACATTATTAGAGGAGTTGGATTAATACTAAAGTTAGCACTGCACTGGAATAATTAGTTGGATATATAACGCTGAATTATTCCTTCTCGTGAGCGACCACCGGGATTATACTCGGGGTTTTGGGCTGGCCTTTGTCGTTGGGCCTGATTAGAAAGGAGAGTCCATATCATTATTTTGGCCTGGTCGCACATCACACAGTGGCATCACGGCATAGGCGGGATCGAATGCTGCGTTTCACGGACGTGGCAGTCACCGGCAGTGCACCACATCGCCGGGTGAGTCTCTCTTTAAAGGGATCCGGTAACTTTGTCTCAGATTCTGAAACAAAATTCTGGATTTAGCTCATGATGCAATGATAATTATAAACCTTTAGGTCAGTCAGGAACCCCATGACTTTTACAAGCCGATCGCCTGTCTGATTATCAAGATATTTATGATTGGAATTACAAATTTTGAAAACCGTTCGCCTGACGGTTTTCATGACACTGCAGTCTATTGGGGAAAGCGAGTATGGTAAAACCGGTCACTCACAGATTTTTATTTTTTTGAGGCACTTCTTGATCATTTTGAAGCGCAATTTTTTTTTTTAGGGCTTCAATATTACACCATGTCACAGACACTGATAACACGTAGGGCCGTGTTATTCAGATTTAACATTGGTAAACGATCCCTTTAAGGGAATCGAAAACTGATCCGAGGGGAAACGGTTGCACCATTTCAATACACGAAATTGAGGCGGGTAGTTGTCCCGTAAAGGCGGTCCTTAGATATTTGAAAATGCGCCCGGGAAGTGGGGAGGCTTTCTTTTGCTCATATGGTTCACTTCCTCTCACCAGGCATGAGTTCAGTGCCATGATAAAGAGATGCATGTCATACAGAGATAATTATGTTGGCGGCGAAGTTTTCCTCCCATTCTTTTCGTATAGGTGCGGCTACAACCGCTGCTATGGCGGGCTGCTCGGACGCCCAAATACAGCACATGGGTCGATGGGCTTCCTCCGCGCATCGCAGATATATTGATATGGTTGTTTAAATATGAGCAATGTTGCAAAGTACCGTTGGGGTTGATTTGATTTGATTTGATTTGATTCGCCAGGTATACGTACAAAATATAACAGAGTGAATGATGAGGTTAACGTGTCCGGGGCCAATAATGTAAGGGTGAGGCCGCATACACAGGAATGAATATATGTACAACACACAGAGGAATAAGTCCCTCGCCTCGAGAGGTTAAATAAGCTAATAATAATAATAGCAATAATAATAATAATGGTGCTACAACATGAAAATGAAAACGAAGTCAAGCAGACAACAAACATACATGCAGAACAAGAGCAAGAAAATACAATGGGATTTCAAGTTCACATTAACGCATGTTCTTTGGAATACAAAATGCTGCCCAGTCCTCTTTTCTTATTTTGTCCACAGAACAAATATGGATAGTAGGCGACTCTATCGTTTTCTGGGCCCATCGCAGGGCGGAACTGACTGGCTGCGCCGATATGGATTTGGGGACGGTCATCCATTGGGCTGGAAAGCGGGGCCTTCGCTTGGACCAAACAAACGCATGGCTAGAGTCGATTACCAGTGGCCTGACGAAGCCGACCGTTTTAGTGTTACACGTGGGCACGAATGACATAGAGGGATGTTCGAAGAGGGCGATGGCGAATGCGGTGAACAGATTAATCACATCGAACACTGAGACGACAATAATATGGTCTGACATCCTAGAACGGGTAGAATATAAATGCTGTAGTCCGGAAGAGCAGGAAAAATTAGACGATAGAAGGAGGGCCACGAACCGATACGCTCGCGCCTTGGCCGGCAGGAATGGGGGAAAGGCCATTCCACACCCCGACATAAGGCATAAGGATAGGGCTTTATATAGGCCGGACGGATTGCATCTTTCCAATGAGGGTTTGGACAGGTTTATCACTGACCTGAAGGAGGGCCTGTCCTATCTCGGTTCATCCAAGTAGTTAAACAATGATAATGTTACAAAACACGTTGTTTGTTCTTATATTTCATTGTTCTTATAGTTCAGTGTTCTTATAGTTCAGTGTTCTTATATTTCAGCGTTCTTATATTTCAATGTTTAAGTCTGTTCGGGTAGCAAAGTAAATCCCGCAAAAAAGTTTGAGTCCGGCACCGCAAGATCATGTTTTTGTTGTTGGGATAAGAGTGCCTTATTTTGGGAGTAACAAAGTTGTGGAGAGTAAATAATGGTTATATGGGGCAGGTTTAGGTGGACATTGGTAAATGACCAGTTTTGCGAATGCTTCATTTCGAAATGGGCATTAACGGTTTAGTCACTTCTTTGAGGGGAATGAATTAGGCATAATGATGTGCCGGTGTTGTAGAGATAAGTTTATTACGATACTCTGTAGTCTGTTAGAGGGTTATAAATTAGCTAAAGGCGAAAAAGTACATGCCTGTACATGTACATTGGTTAATTTGGCCAATTGAAATGTTAATTCCACCAAAGTGTAAATAGTTGAGCATAGATATTCCCTTGGTGCACATAAATCGTTTCATGATGACAACGTTGTGATTTGGCGGCCGATCATAATTATATAAATATATTCTCGTTTGGCGGTAATTTGTCAAATTATGCCTCCAAATCACTAATCACATGGTACTGATAAGTTTATTGATCAATAATTGTCATCCGATAATTTTCGACCCCACTCAATTTTTACATGCGAGGGGGTTGCCAATGTATATTCAGTCGAATTTGTTCGCATGTCAATTCTTAGTTTTCCGGCCCCCATTCGATTTGAATGCGGGGGGACCTAGTTGTACCTACACATTTTCAAACTCAGGGTGTCACGCTTTAATCTTAAGCATCATCCGGTCTTACAGGCGGAGAGGCTGGTATATATATACATCTATATTCTATAACTTTAGGCATCACTCGATTTTATAGGCGGGGGGCCTAGCACAACTTTAGGCATCACTCGATTTTATAGGCGGGGGGCTGATATAATGACTTAATGTATATAAGTTTAGCCTAGGCATCACTCGATTTCATAGGCGGGGGGCCTAGCATAACTTTAGGCATCACTCGATTTTATAGGCGGGGGGCTGATATAATGACTTAATGTATATAAGTTTAGCCTAGGCATCACTCGATTTCATAGGCGGGGGGCCTAGCATAACTTTAGGCATCACTCGATTTTATAGGCGGGGGGCTGATATAATGACTTAATGTATATAAGTTTAGCCTAGGCATCACTCGATTTCATAGGCGGGGGGCCTAGCATTGCATTTGTAAGCATTTTTTATGATTCAATATATGTGTGTTATTTTGTTATGACACCCAGAAAGTCAAAATGTGCAAAATAAGCGTCCATCTCAAAATGTTAATAAAGCCACGACATAAACGCAAATTTGGTTGTTTGTTATTTTGTTAGCCGTGAATAATAAAATTTAAAGAGTAGACAACGATTTAAAATGGTTTATTGACAGGCTGACAAAATGTAGGTCAAGAGGTTGTTTACATTTTTGAGGGAAATTCACGCGCTAGGAAATGTAATACTTTGTATTACATTGGAAGGAAATGTACAAGCGTATGTACGCTTATCAAGCAAGCGCGGAAAATACCGCCAGCAAATTAAAAATAGCACGAAGGGGCTTTCATTCTAGTTATGGCTTTCATTTTGAATGGACAAGAAGAAAAATTTACGGAGTCTAAAACATTCCCACCACCTCCCCATTATCTCCACCAATAAAAGTATTTTTAGTATATTAGTGGCATAAATTAAGTATTGCTTGGTGGTTCGAAGTAGCCAAGGTATATGTATTAGTACGGAAAGGATTTAGGGTTTCAGGTATGAAAGGTACGGATAGGGTTTATGTAATAAATTGGTCAGTGATTTATGAAGTTAATGCAGAGCCGGGGGCATTTGGCCTGGTCGCACATCAACTTGCGTCGTGCACAAAGAAAGTGGGCCGTAGGGGAATTTTTCCCATTGGGTTTCGCCCCTACCCGGTTTTGTATGGGTAAATCACTAATCACATGGTACTGATAAGTTTATTGATCAATAATTGTCATCCGATAATTTTCGACCCCACTCAATTTTAACATGCGAGGGGGTTGCCAATGTATATTCAGTCGAATTTGTTCGCATGTCAATTCTTAGTTTTCCGGCCCCCATTCGATTTGAATGCGGGGGGACCTAGTTGTACCTACACATTTTCAAACTCAGGGTGTCACGCTTTAATCTTAAGCATCATCCGATCTTACAGGCGGAGAGGCTGGTATATATATACATCTATATTCTATAACTTTAGGCATCACTCGATTTTATAGGCGGGGGGGCCTAGCACAACTTTAGGCATCACTCGATTTTATAGGCGGGGGGCTGATATAATGACTTAATGTATATAAGTTTAGCCTAGGCATCACTCGATTTCATAGGCGGGGGGCCTAGCATAACTTTAGGCATCACTCGATTTTATAGGCGGGGGGCTGATATAATGACTTAATGTATATAAGTTTAGCCTAGGCATCACTCGATTTCATAGGCGGGGGGCCTAGCATAACTTTAGGCATCACTCGATTGTATAGGCTGGGGGCTGATATAATGACTTAATGTATATAAGTTTAGCCTAGGCATCACTCGATTTCATAGGCGGGGGGCCTAGTATTGCATTTGTAAGCATTTTTTATGATTCAATATATCTGTGTTATTTTGTTATGACACCCAGAAAGTCAAAATGTGCAAAATAAGCGTCCATCTCAAAATGTTAATAAAGCCACGACATAAACGCAAATTTGGTTGTTTGTTATTTTTGTTAGCCGTGAAAAAATTTAGGTAATACAAGAATTGACAAAGATAACACAAAATGTAAGTCCGACATTTTCAGAATTTTAGCTCAATAAACAAAGTTTGTCAGTAGAAGCAAAGTATCAAGTGCAGAGTGTGATTAATAATTCAGAGTGCCTTTTTGTGCACTAATAACATTCTGTTCTTTTGAGTTTTGGAGGAATTCCCCCAGGCAAAAATTCCAAGTGAAGAAAAAAAAGGGGAAAAAAAAGGAAGAAAAAAAAGAGAAAAAAGAGTAAAACAATAAAACGGCGCGATTTTTGGAAAATCCTGGATCCACCACTGGGTCAACCCCCAACCCCCCCAACAAAAAGCTATATCCGCCCCTGAAAGTAATGGTGCTACTGAAAAGTATCTAATTAGTTTAATCTCGTATCAGGACAACCACCCCTCAAAGACAATTACCCCCAGAAAATCCCCCCTAGGACAATTACCTCCAAGGACAATTATCCCCCCGCGGGGGGGGGGGGGGGGGGAACAACCCCGTAATACAATTGCCAAAAGACAAGACATCATGTTCTTCTCTCCCCATAAACACACACACACACACACACACGCACAACCACGCAAGGAACACATAAACACACTTTATTTTTTTTATAATAATTTTGTTTTATTCCTCCAAATGTGTAATACACACATACTATCACACACACGCACACAAACGCACATTCTCGTCGCTAAATATAAGCATTTTATTTACAAGTTTGTACTTTTTTGCTATCTTGTTTGTTTTCACCACTAGTTTCACTCTCTCTCTCTCTATATATATATTTACAACTCTCAACATGGGTAATTGTTTATACTCCTTTCTTTCCCCCACATCAATCACTTTTTGTTGAGCTTTCTCTCTTCCTCCCTCTCTCTGGTCGTCCTGTCCACCCCCCCTCTCTCTCTCTCTCTCTCTCTCTCTATCTCTGTCTATCTGTCTGTCTGTCTCCCCTTAGGTTTTTCTTTTACTCTCAATCACTATTCTGCCCTTCTCTCTCCACAAACCCCCTTCCCCCACACGTAGTTCATATTTTATTCTTGGCGTACTCTCGGAAACGCTAGTTCCCAAAGTCTTCCACTTTTTATTTACATCATAACTCTGCTCTTTTCCCCGATCAATATCCTTTGTGTGATATCATTAAAAAACAACCAAATAGCGGAAAGAACAGAAAACGCAGTGAGTGAGGAAAAAAGGTCTCCCATAAATAAATTCCCACGATATAATTCACAGCACAATGTCTTAGCCAATACTACAAAACATCTCATAAAAATATATACAGCGAGTTACCAACAAATTTGTTATATCAGAGGCGTTGCTAGGGGAACAGGAGGGGAGGGTTCCAAATATGCCACAAAACATTATCCTCAAAATTCGTTAGTTTCCTTCTCTCTCTCCTCCCCCCCTCTCTCTCTCTCTCTCTCTCTATTTTCTCTCTATTTCTCTCTCTTTCTCCTACTCTATACCTCTTTCTTTCTCTTTCTTAATTTCTTTATCTCTCTCTCTCTCTCTCTCTCTCTTCCTCTCTCTCTCTTAACTGATGGCACACTTTTGTGAAATAATAGTAAAGTATTAGCCGAATGTTTGATCTGACAAGGTATCAAGTCTCTGAACTGACCACCTCTCATGCTGCATGCAACGCCCCTATTTACAGTATACTACAATATGGTCTATATCTCTTTACGAATAGGTGGTATCAATCTTGTGAGAGATAATTGACATGCATTTACAAGGTTAAAACCCAATCATATTGATAAGATATTGCAACTTTCCAACAAAATATCATCAGTTTGTTTCATATACATCGTGATAATAATATTGATGATAAAACAATGTAGAGGTATCGTGGACGAGTGGATATGTCACCTGATTGTGGATCACACGGTCCGCGGTTCAAGTCCCACCGCGGCACTAATGTCCTTTGGCAAGACATTGATCTACATTTGCCACTCTCCACCCATGTGTTAAATGTGTACCCGGTAGGATGCGAAAGCTAATGTGCTTAGATTAGCAAGTGTGCGCTTGTAAAAATGACACCTGGTTGGAATGCTCCACAGGGAGTGGAGAATGTACATACATTGCGTGTGGGTAAGCCTGAAACCGATGACCGGGGTAATAATATATGATTGCAGGGCCCTCAGGGAGAACAGTATGAATAATGATGAGGCTACCCTGGGTAAACAAGACATATTATTAAAATTACTAATAATAACAATAATAATAATAGTAGGTTCTTGTAAAGAATTAATTCCTGCCAGGTACCCATTCACCTCACTTTTGTCGAGTGTGCGAAATGCAGATTAACGTCCTGTCAAAGGACATTGGTGCCGCGGCGGAACTCGAACCATGTGATCTACAGTCCGGTGACGTACCCACTAGGCCACAATACTAATAATCATAATACATGTATTCATATAAGTACAAGAAAGACCATTCCTCTCCCAAATTTATCAGAACCATGGCTCAACATTTCATGTTGAGCCATGGCAACTAATTTACTAATGTAGGCAATCCGAAAACTAGAATAAGCTGGAAGATTCATTTGCCCAAATCAGCTAGACAAAATTGTTCAGTATTTGTAGTAGTTAATGCAATGGAAAAAAGAAAGAAAGGGAGAATAACATTGAGGGCAAGAGTCATATTATAAAAAATAATGTCATTAAAAAAATGTTTTCCTCTTTTGAAGATTGCTTTAAAACATGCAGCACTAGTGCCGAGCAAATTACATAATAATGAAGTATTTTATCGCACAGATAAAAATAAACATTATAATGTTGACATAGCGTTTCTAATGGTATCAATGAAAGTGCTGTTCTCTATATGGTTCGTAGTTTAGACATCATAATAATCTATATGATATAAATAAATTGTTTTTTGATAGACTATGAATGTGAGATAGTTTTCAGGATCTGAAAGACGTTGTACAGCATATGAAGAAAATACGTATTTACATAAAATAACAGTAACAAATATGCCCCTAATCACAAATATATACAAACTTTGCAAATATACACAAATTAAGCTTAAAGCTTGTGTTAAAACAACACTATTACTATACACAAATGCCCTTAGAATTAAATTCCTTGCACATTCGTAAGCCCGTAGAATACATTATCTAAACGTCTGATTGCTTTCGGTTGATAATAACGTCATATGCTATTGTTATCAGCTGCAAATTAATAAACACAGTTTTAAAAGTTCTTTAAAAAACCTGGGAAAAAAAGGGTGAGTTTTCTTTTATTCTCAGTTCTGTCTAACCTCAGTCATGCGGATTATAAAAAAAGTTTTATCAAAATTACTTTATTCAATAGTATTTCTTTACAATACCAGTGTATGCATATATTAGGAAAGAGGATATGCATTACTTTTTTAATGTACCATGAACATCCACTTGGAAGCAGAACAAAGCAATACTTATTGCATAAACTGGACGGAAAACTTTGCCTTTTGTAGTTCAAGATTTGAGGACGTTACCAAAAGAAAAAAAAATGTCATGGCCAACAAATAATTGTACATAATAATGATGAACAATAAACCATCCTTGACTAAAGTGTATTAGAAGAAGAAGTTTGTATGTTATTACCCTAGGTTGAACTCTGACGGCCGTGATCAGCACACAGTTACCCGTTTAAAGCCTCTCTGCACTAGTTTGGCCAAGAGGGATTAGACCTACCTGCATGGTCACTGGCAGGTGATTACCTCATCCAATCAGCTCGCAATTAACATTAAAAAAGGGGATCATGGAGGACCAATGGTCACCGTTTAGGCGTTGTTTGCTATATAGAGGGCGCAATAGTTATACGTAGTGCAGTGGGGCTTTAAAACCTGGTGGAAAGTGGCACCTGTTGATTATTGTCTTGCCAAAAGACGTGGATGCCAGGCTGGGATTTGAACTTTGAAACCCTTGGATTTAGAGTCAATTGCATGAACCATGTATGAAAAATATATATATATACATGCTTCAGTACAACGTGTTTACAACTAATTAACAAAATGAAAACCTCTCGTGACAATCATAATGTATTGGCTTTAATTGCGCATGTATTGTGACATGTGACAGTCACATGACGTTGTTCTGTACGCGTAATTGGTCAATCATTTGAACTATCAGGGGGGTGTTTCACAAAACTTGTCATCAGTGACAAATGACAGTTTTTGTTATAAGCTACTGAAATCCTTGCTTTTGATTGGCTATCAGCAGATTTGTCACTGATTTTTGTCATTTGTCATTGAAAAATGGCTTTGTGAAACGGGCCCCAGGTCTTAGTCCTCTTCGCTTTCACCAAGCTTAACTTCTACCATGACCCTGCCATCGATGTCTTTGAGCAGCTTGCTATCGAGCTCGACGACAACGGTCTTACGGCCAGACGATCGCGATGTGAACTTGATTTCCCGTTGAATCTTCTCTTTGGCGGGAATGTCTCTGAATAAAAATCATGAACATTATTTAGTTTGCTTCGTATTGAAAAATAATATTATGCGACATGCGGCAGAATGCTTTTTACAAACCAGCCAGAAGTCTTGTTTAACTAGATCCACTTATACATCTACTATTACTACTTCTACTACTACTACTACTACTACTACTACTACTACTATTACTACTTCTACTACTACGACAGCTACTACTTCCACTACTAATACTACTACTCCTACTACTACTACTACTACTACTACTACTAACACTTCCACTTCCACTACCCCTACCGCTACTACTATTACTACTACTTACTACTAATTCTACTACTAATTCTACTACTACTTTTACTTTTACTACTACTATACTATTAATACCAGGGTCCCGTTGCATTAAATTTACCATTAATGGTAACTTTGCCACCAATGGTAACTTCCATGGAATAATTGATTTTGATTGGCTGTTGAGCAATGTTACCATGGTAGTTACCATTGGTGGCAGAGTTACCATTAATGGTAAGTTTTATGCAACAGGTCCCTGGCATATTACTACTCCTACTTCTCCTTCTCCTACTACTACTTCTACTGCTACTCCTACTACTTCTTCTACTGCTACTACTACTACTTCTCTTTGTACTCACTCTTGTTTGACTGTGAAAGGTTTCACAAGCTTGGGCGCTTCGACATGAAATTCACAATTGGTGAGGGGTCGATCTAGAGGGTTCTCGAACTCAACTATCAGTTTGACCTCTGACCCGTTGACCTCTGAGTTGACCTCTAGGTCGGGCTGCTTCAACCGGATGCTATCCTCCCGGGTGATTGGCATTGAGCTCCCCTAGTTGAATGAATATAAACAAATATGGTCCTACATTTACAGCGATACACACATTTATCATAGTTTAACATATAACAATTAGGGTCTATTGGGAGTAATAATATGAATGGAAAGACCGTTAACAATCACTATCGTAATTTTACGGCGCTAATTAACATTTTTGGTTGTGTACTTTATTTATGGTATGTAAATTCGGTTTTCAAAATGGAGCACGAGTATGGATGCGCGTTTCCATCCCCCCCCCCTCCCCACCCCCATGTGGCGATCCTGTATCCAGCAAGTGCCTCTGCTTGTGATTCTCTGATATGAACAATTATGCCAATCAATTCATGGTGGATCTTAATTCTTTCATTTCCAATGAATTTTATTTCATGTGGAAACACGGCTTAATTTACAGCATCGTCAACATTTGCTCGGGTGACAATTGCTTCTGACTACATTTCGTCGGAGATAATGTTATGCTAAAGTTATGTCTAAGTTTACAATGGGTTTTTATATATAGGTTAGGATTAGGTTCCCGCCACTATTTTGCATACTATTGATTTGTCATTGTTTTGTTAATATCTATTCATAGTGGAAAATAATGATTTGATGTGATTTGTTTCGGAAAGCTTTGGTTCATATTGTGTAGTCCAGGGTCAGAGTAAGAAACTCGTCTCGGCATCTCACCTTAACGCGTCCGATGACGGATATTGCGAACATTCCCTCGTCGTCCAGCTTCTCTCCGTAATCGTTGTACTCGACGTTGATGACGTTAGTCACGCTCTCCTTGCCTTGGAGGACGATATCAATGACCTCCGTCTTGATCGTAGCATTTGTCCTACCTGAATAGAGGGAGAGAGAGGGAGAGAGAGAGAGAGAGAAAGAAATAGAGAAATTAAGAATGAGAGAGAGAGAGATATATATTATTTATTGATGATCGGATTTCTCATTAGAGTAAAAATGTATACAAAAAGACTTATAATGTAACTTTGCACATTGCAGTTTTACTAATTCAAAATCGATGATCAGTTTCAGCAAATCCAAATAATCAAATAATATAGAAACGTAATACTTGTTATTTCTACAACGTTTTTAAGAAACAGGAGACTAACATTCTGAATCCCTGGCATATCATATTCAAAGGGAGGGGAGGGGTGTTGTTCATTTTTGTATAATCATTGAAAAAAAAAAAAAAAATCTCACTGATCTTCCTCCATAACCTGGCATGAACTTGTATCCAGGCAACCCCCTCCCCTCCCGGGACAATTACCCCCTCCCTAAAACCCATGATAACCCAAGGACAATCACCCCCGGGAAAATTACACCCTCCCCCCGGGTAGCTACAGGATAATTATCCCCAGGACAATCACCCCCAGGATAATTACCCCAGGACAATTAACCTCCGGACAATTACCCTTCGAACAACTACCCAAAGATATTCTCTGGTAACGCTGGATTCAGGGCCCCGTTTCACAAAACTTGTCATCAGTGACAAATGACAGTTTAAGTTATAAGCTACTGAAATCCTTGCTTCTAATTGGTTATCAGCAGATTGTCACTGATTTTTGTCATTTGTCATTGAAAAGGGGCTGCGTGAAACACCCCCAGATCTTTGAACTTACCTGTATAGTCAGAGCTTTTAATCTCTGTCTTGAGTTTGATCTCCTTGGTCTGGTCGCTGTCGTTCTTTGTTTCGATCTTGACATTGAAAGGACGACCTATCCAGAGGTCATCCTAATACAGAAAGAAAGAAAGAATGAATGAATAGTTAGTTACATGTCAAACATTAGGGACTTTTAGATTTGCACAACGAGAACGTGAACTGTCACGCTGCCACGTGTGACATCATTTTAAGGCAATGTGACGTCCTTTTAAGGCAGTGGCGGTGGTAGTGCCTTAAAAGGACGTCACATTGCCTTAAAAGGATGTCACACGTGGCAGTCCACATTCTCGTCGTGCAAATCTTAAAGTCCCTATTTACACAAAGTCACCTACACGCACGCATTAGTGCTGCACCGGGACTCGAACCGTGAACCATGTGGTCCACCGTCCATTGAAATATCCACTATACCACGACACCTCTACAATGTAGTGCATAGCTATGTGTATTGTTTTCAGACACAAGATATTTCATGAGAAAAATAAAACACCAATAAATCAGTTGTTGTAAATTTGAACATTAAAAGTTTATAAACTTAGCCCTCAAATATTTCTTTTCTGTACTGAAATGGAAAAAAAAAAATCAAGTTTACCTCACATGAGATTGTCAACGTTACATCGTCAGGTATTCCGTCGACGTCGTACATTCCCCGGTTGATGCCCTTGTTGACCGCCTCCTCGACCGCAGCGCGTTCCTCGGGAGAGTCTAGAGTTATGAGGATGAAGCGGTAAAGCAGCCGGTTGAGTGAGCAATTATGGCATATTGGCGGTTCAGACAAATAAGGTTGAATTTAATTCACACTGTATTCAACATTGGATCATGTCCAGTATATCTTAATAACCCTATTCCTTTTCTTTTTTTTTCTTTCTTTCTTTCTTTCTTTCTTACTTTAGTTCTTCTACCCTCTATACTTGTTGGTCCGAATTCACAAAGGAGGTTTGTCGACAAACCTCCTTTTGTTTCGTCAAACCTCCTTTTGTTTTTTACAAACCAGGTTTGTAAAAATCGCGTCAAAACGCGTCATATGACGTACGAAAACCTGGTTTGTCGACAAACCTTCCTTTGTGAATTCGGCCTATAAGTTCAAGTCATTTGAATATTCCTTTCTTGCATGTACACGTGTGCTTTTATTTGTTGCAAATATTTTTCTTTTCGCGGTAAGTTCTACATTACGATTTTCTATTATGTATATTTTGTATATACTGTTGCATATATTTGTTTGCATTATTTTTTTTATCCAGGGCCGTCACGGACAGTAAGTGTTTAAATAAAACTTATTATAAAATAAATTATAAAATATTATACTAAATGTTAGTATTTTACCGTTTTCATATTTGTATTCAAGAGTGATGTCATTCCTGTCGTTAGATCCCACTTTCTTCGTACTAATCACGTGACCGGCTTTATCTTTGTCAAGCTTCAGTAATGTGTACTTCAAACCATCACGATGATTCGGGTACGGGGCCACGAGCCAGGTGACGTCATCGGCATTGACCTCGGCGAAGACAAACCTTGG
This sequence comes from Strongylocentrotus droebachiensis, assembly GCA_035222895.1. NCBI lineage: Eukaryota > Metazoa > Echinodermata > Echinoidea > Camarodonta > Strongylocentrotidae > Strongylocentrotus > Strongylocentrotus droebachiensis. The sequence goes on from JAVYIG010005718.1 coordinate 92,108, forward strand.
GAAGAAAATGATAAAGACATACTGACACCTCAGTCACACTAAAGAGACCGATACAAGGCCGATGCCAGATCGACCCAAACTGGCCCGAATCGATCGGTTTAGAGTCGTTCTGAAGTCGGTTCGGAAGTGTGTCTCAGTTATTACACAGGTAAAGAGACATGAGGAGGTGACCTTCACACGTACAAGGTCAAGGGAAATCGCATGTACGAGCTCATTTTAGCACAATTACCCCTAATAAAGCCGATGCCACAGTGACCCATGCACACCGACTCTACCCCGACTTCACGCCGACTCTTGACCGGAAGACCCTTGGCCGTTTGTCGTAATGTACATTGTTGTTATGTGTGTTGTTGACCGATCTCATCGGTGCGACTGAAGTATTATCAAGCAAGGATTGAGAGAACAACCTTGACAGACCCTTATACCTCAGTCACACCCAACGATACTGACACTACTCCGACTCCACACCAATTCCACAACAACTCCACACCGACCAACTCTTGGCCGTTTGTCGTAATGTACTTGTTGGTAGATGTGTTGTGAGTCTGGTATCGGTCTCATCGGTGTAAGGATTTAGGGTTAACCTCGACATAGCCATGTACCTCAGTCACACCCAACGAGATCGAAACCACACCCACACAAAACCAAAAAAAACAACAAAGATATTGCTTTACCCCCGAATGGTAAAGAATCAGTCGTTATGGAGTCGATTCGGCGGTGTGACTTGGGAATACAAAATACAAAGCGTTTCGTCATAATACCAGAAACGAATGGAGTGGGGAGACTATCAGCAAAAAAACTCATGCAATTTTTCTCTGAAAAACCAAGTAAAGACGGAGAGTTTGGGAGTTATATATCAGTTCGCTTTAATTTGCTGCAAATTGACAACAATGGGCATTACCTAATTCTAATCAAAAATGGAACATGATACGTTCGAGTAGAAATACTCTAGGAATTTACTTGAGTCAAGAGGTTTGAAGTAATGTTATTGAAGCTGTCTTCGAGTAGATTTCTTGATAGTTTTGGGGGATCGTAGAGAAAGTAAATTCTTACCCTGTATCATAGCCTTGGTTCACAATGCCACGTTTCACGGCCTTCACAGGGGCTGGGCCACACTGATATTTACCTGACATATGATAATAATAACAAAAACATCAATAGTGATGATAAAGATAATTCTAATAACTATGATAACAATAACCATAACAATAATACAAAGAACAATAATGAATCACACTGCAATTAATAAGTACTGCAACTACTATAACATGTTAAAGCCCGTCTGCAGTAGTTTGGCCAAGAGGGATTTTACCACCCAGTAAGATCACTGACAGGTGGCTATCTCATCAACTCAGCTCTCAATTAACATACGAAAAGGGGATCATGGGGGACCAACGGGCACCGCTTTGGTATTGTTTTCTATATAGAGGGAGCAAGTAGCTATTAGAAGTACAGTGGGGTTTAAAAGCACACTGTCCTACTTGTAGCTACTTGCTCCCTCTATATAGAAAACTTCCCCAATCGGTGCCTGTTGGTCCCCGATGATCCTCTTTTTCTTTAATATGTTAAATGATAGCCGAGTTAATGAGATAGCCACCTGTCACAGTGACCTCGCTGGCTCGCTGGGTGGTCTAATCCCTTCTAGCTGGAATTGTAAAGCCTGCCTTTAAGAAGAAATCTTATACCTTCACTTCGCTCCTGTGGTGTTGAATCGACAGCCTGCCAGCCATCATAGCCTTTGTCCAAGTCTCGTCTAGTCATCCACGCCTCATTCCAAACATGGAAGTTCCAGACAGAGTCACCGCCAGTCCGAGTCGCGTCATCCCTTCCTCCTGAAGTTCGAAAGAAATCGTAGTCGAGCTTGTTTCCCTCGCTATCCTGGTACCTGTCGATCGTCATGTTGTTTTCGGTGTCATGCGCAGAATCGAAGTTGGTGACGCTACGGGCTGGGATCCCGATGCAGCGAAGGAATGTGGTGAGTAGGCCCGAGAAAACCCAGCACTGACCATATCTGTAAAACACAATATAACCCGTTTATGAAGGACAATGAATAACTCGTTTATGAAGGACAATGAATAACCCGTTTATGAAGGACAATGAATACCCCGTTTATGAAGGACAATGAACATCCCCCGTTTTTTGACAGGTCACGTATGGGTGTAGACGCTTAACCTTCTACATTTGATCATCAAAGGCATCCCAAAGTTGACTGTTCATAATGACCTACGATTGCATTTTACTTAGACATTATATTAGTGTTGATTTCCTTGTTGGTTCAGCAAATTTAGTAGAATTTCTATGAATACACCTGATTCAGCAATACTTTGTAACAATGGCTCAATTTTGTTTTCCCTTCTCTATCATGAGGACATGTCATGAAATATTTCCAGTCTTATGAAGCAGGACTATTTCTTGAAGTAGCAGATGTTATGTTACAGTTTAACTATTCTTACCTGACAGGTGCCTTGGTGTTTCCATGCTCTTCTATGATCGCCACACTGCCTTTCCATCTAGACGGAGGGGTACCACCCGAGTAGTTGCCACTCCAATTGCCATGGAGGATTTCAGCATTGACAATGAAGGAAAACCACCTTGATACCTTGACAGCACTTCGCCTGTCTTTGGCACTGACGTGCTTCTCCAGGAGCTCGAAGACCACTCGATGAACCTCCAAATCGAACTGTCCAAAGTTCCAGGGTTTTGGGCGGCTGCTATGGGAATTGCCCCTCCAGATTGCTCCACTGTCCTCAAGGATGTACTCTTCTCGTTCAGCCTTGTCTCCCATAAACACGGTATCCTTCTCGCACCATGGGTTGAACAGAATCATGATCTTCTTGTCTTGAGGGAAGACCGTCTCCAGGCCACTCGCTCGGCTTTCGACCTTGACAGTCAGCTTGTAGCTGCCGACGATGGCATTGGGGGCGCTGTTCACCGTGACCTGAATGGTGTTGTCTTCTGCTGACTCCATCTTTGCACTCCAGGCCCCGTCTTTATATGTGCCATTGATGTCCAGGGCTATTAAAGTCCCGTCCATTGGTCTCGGATTCTTGGCTGCAAGAGAAAGAAATGCGTCTCTGAAACACATCTACCACATGAACAGGTCACCACTGGACATTCATGACCAGGAGTATCATCCATATCGAACAACAACTCCTGCATTACTATCACTTTTCATAATTTTCCCTCCGTTTCTCTCGCTCTCTCTTCATCTCCCTCCTTTCTCTTTCTCTCCTTTATCCGTGTCTTTTTCATAATTTTTTGTTTGATTTTGTAATTGTGTGTTTGTTAAGTAACACTGCTAGGAGTTTTGTTTTCATCACAGCGCAGTAGATTATATTTATATAGGAGCTGCTCTATACAAATTGATCTAATTTTTGTTTTATTGATATTAATACCTTTAGCAGAAAACTGAAGAAAGATGCGTTCCTTATCCTGCTTGAAGGCCCTGCTGAGAAGGATGATGATCTTGAACTCCTGACCTCGTCTTACAATGAGACCACGACCAGATGACCTGTCGAACTCGTACTCCTTGGTCTCGTGCAGGAATGCATTGGACATCGCCTACAAATCCATGATTGGACAAAAGAAACAAAAGCCAGAAGCATCAAATAATGCTCGTTCAGAAATGACGAGCTAAACCGCCCCAAAACGCAGCTGTCTTTTTTGTTTGTAACTGCGCACAACGAAGGTCCTGCTTAACTTCTCTGAGCTCTGTGTTATAAGACACATAAACGTAAAGCGTGTTACACTTTACTTCATCATTAATTACCATTACGTGAATTTCTTGAAAGTATTTGTAATCATGGTAATTGCTAATCCAAATCAAGGCCCCGTCTTACAAATATCAATCGCAACTATGTATATAAAAGATAGGAGACTTCAAACTTGCGATTGATTGGAGGACGTTCGATCGATTTGGATCAATCGCAACTATTTGTAAGACGGGGTCCAGATATGAAAAAGAGCCCTAGCTGAGAGGACAGACAGAACGAAGTGTGGCTTACATTTAGTTTGACACCTGTAACCTTGAGAGATGGGATCCTGATGGGCATCGGCGGAGGCGGACCACCAGCAGCGCCACCACCTCCACCACCACCACCACCAGCATCACCTCCAGCGGGTGCTTCCCCTAAAGTAAATGACACAATATGACAAATTATTCATTCACACATTCACCCTGAACTTAAAAATTGTCGTTTTGAAGTGTATTGTATTTATTTTCCGTCATTTAAAAAACATCAACAAATATACATTTGCTATCATAAAGACACACTTATAAAAGGAAGACGCAGGGATGGCCCTACTCAGCGTTGTTAGCATAACAATTGCTGCTTTACAGAGGGGACCCTATGGACATAGAAAACATGAAAATAGATAGTACATAAGTAAGGAAATCTTGCAACAAAATAAGAACTTACAATAATGATAAATGATAAGAGCAAATTGGAGTAAAACAAGAAAAAGGAGAAAAATATTTACGATATATACAAGAGAGAAAGGTAGACAAGTAAATTAAAAAAAATAAAAATATTGAGGATTTGGGAGGTGTTGACGCGATTGCAAATGACTTCCTAGTATTCCAAAGTGGAGTATGGCGAGAACCAGTTGAATATCATGACAGAAACCTTGAACAGTTCTTGATGAGGGATCATCTATCTTTCTATCTATCTATCTATCTATCAGGCTATAGTTCATCCAGACGTTGGACAAAGCCCTCCTCATAACATTTCCATTCTCTTCCGTCTCTAGCTATCCTAGTCCAAGCGGCTGTTCCCATGCCGAGGGCTCATAAGGTGCATCAAAGCTCACCAGAAAGAACCCGAAGCTGCGACAGACGTCGGTGACCTATTTGAAACACAAGCTTACGCCAAGATGAGGAGAAATAAGAGAGCAATATTACGCCAACAACTGAAGACAAGAAAGGTGCTCAACGCCTACTGGGAATTTATAGTCCAGAATCTAACCGGTTCTTATTTTATATATCTACAATATTCCATACGCTTGCTTCAAGCCGCCGAAGATGGCGTTACCAACGAACGTGTACACCCAGCCTAAGATTTGTTTTCGCCTGGCGTAGAAATTCGGGGATCTCGTCATCTTTGGCTTGCAACAGGTAGGGAGAGATCGCGGTGGTGGCGATTATTAAAAATCAAATCAACCCGATTCTAGACTAGGGCATTTTTAGGAATAAGATTGGTGTTTCATAACTTTTTTTTTTTAGAAGCAACACGTTACTCTGTCGTGATCGTATGGTGGGGATTTCTTCCCATCTATAAAATTAGATGACGTTAACGATTTATTTTATGAGACGCTGCATTATCTTGGAATGTATTGCTTTTAATAGAATGCAATACAGATGAATATTGAAATCAGTAAAAAGATAGTTAATTATACATTCCTAGAGAGTAGCAGACGTACGAACTGAAGATATTTGTTGGGGTGTTGTCTATCATATAGCAACGTGGTGCCAGAAAGAAAGGAATAACAAAAATAGAGGATAGTAGAAAGGATGAAACAGAGAGAGAGAGAGAGAGATAGGGGGGGGGGGGGGTAGAAGAAAAAGAACAGAAAGGGGACATATTATAGAAGAATACACTAATGAAGAAAACAAAGAGAGAGAGAGTGTGTGTGTGTGTGTGTATTAGAGAGAGCGGGCGAGAGAGAGGTAGTGGGAGAAAGGAAGATAAATATAGAACGTGTAGACTGAGAGGAAAAGAGAGAGAGAGAGAGAGATAGAGAGAAGTGAGGGAAGGATACATATATCTATCTTAAAAAGAAAGAAACAGAAACCCACCTCCTTCTCCTCCTCCTCCATCTCCTTCTCCTCCTTCTCCTCCTCCTCCTCCTTCGGGTACGGGACCGTCATCCTCATCATTCTCCTCCTCGAATGTCTCTGGCGGTGGTAATGAGCCCAGCCAGGAGAGAAGCCATTCATCGTAGACGTCTTCAGTTGGTATTTCGCAACCACATCCTCCTCCTCCTCCTCCTCCTCCTCCTCCTCCTCCTCCCCCTCCTCCCCCTGCTCCTGCTCCTACTGCCCCTCCTCCTCTACCTCCGTTTCCTTCAGTGGCCGCACCTCTGCTAGTACCGGTACCCATACTGAAAACAAAAGATATTAATAACAATTATAATAGCAATGATGTTGATTATGAGGACGATGATGATGATTACAATAATAATAATAATAATAACAATTTTAATAATAATAATAATAACAATAATGATAATAATAAAAACAACAACAAACAAATATTGTACTGATGATGATACTGGTGATTTTGATATTAATAATAATGACTATAATCAAACTGATTATAATAATGAGCATCATAATGAGCAGTAGCAGAAACAATAGCAATGATGACAATAATTACATTTTAAAATTAAAATTGCATAGAACAAAACTGAAGAGCGAAATAAATTGGTTATTAAATAACACTGTGTATGCTTGCTTTATTTGAAGTACTTGTAGAATCAGATATTCAGCTTGGCTATGGCTCCAATCATCTAACAAAATGTGTCGGAATATCGGGCAAACAGCAGAAAGTTTGGCAAAATAGTGATTGTCATCCCATAAAGTAATGATCGTTGCGTAACAAATAATAATAATAATAGTTCGTCCTTATATAGCGCATTTCAGGACCGCAGGCCCTCTCAATGCGCTTTACAGATATATATTATTACCCCGTGTGGCCTTGTAATGTACCGCATTGTTGAAATTATATTTTGCTTACTAATAGAAGTGTTTAGAAAAATATGACGAATAATGCAAAAGAGGAGAATAATCAAGAAAGCTGACATAATTTTGTCATTATAGTCAATAATTAAGAAACTATTAAAAAGGAAGCGGAAATAAGGCTTGTCTTGTGGAAGCCTACATACATGAAATCGATCGAGGTAAAAAAAAAGGGGTCTAAAAAAGTTCAACCGATCTTGGAAATGTTAGGGGGGCACGTGCCCCCCGTGCCCCCCCCCCTCCTCCCGTGGCTACGTTCCTGATGATCGTTGCGTAACAGAGTTACTGTGTGGCCTTGTAATGTACCGCATTGTTGAAATTATATTCTGCTTACTAATAGAAGTGTTTAGAAAAATATGACAAATAATGCAAAAGAGGAGAATAAACAAGAAAGCTGACATAATTTTGTCATTATAGTCAATAATTAAGAAACTATTAAAAAGGAAGCGGAAATAAGGCTTGTCTTGTGGAAGCCTACAATTATGATAACAAATTAAAGGTATTGGGTATCTTTGCCTCTGATTCTTAACAAAATACTAGATTTAGCTCATGCTGCAATCATAATTATAAACCTTTAGGTCATGAAAACCATGACTTTTACAAGCCAATCGCATGTATGATTATGAAGATATTTATGATTGAAATTCGAAATTTTTAAAAACCGTTTTCCCAAACAATGCCTTTAAAGACAAGCCACTGTAAAGACAGTTATATATGTGACGTAAATATAAACATGCCTTGATCTTAATCTAAATTAGGAATGAACAAGAAGGGAAAGTAGGCCTACAGAAGATTAAGGCGAACTAGTGAGAGGAATTTAGACATTGGCATGATTGGAAAATAAGACCATCTGACTTACAATTCGTAGATTGCGATAATAATTTCTGTTATTAAAATGCCCATATTTCAAACATGCCACTTAATATTATCTTTCACAGAGAAGTCTAGTCATTGCACTATTTCTATTCAATTAATTTTTTAATCAATAATCCCGACCTTGATTTATCTTCTCATGCATTAATTCATTGAACCATGCGGTAAATAGTTATCCAGATATATTATTATGCTCTTATAAACAGTCCATCAGCACGCACCCATGAAATGAATGTGTAACCTTAGAAACTGGTAACAAATATCGTTATGACCTGCATTAAAAACGTGCCTGCATTAACAGCTTGCATTAAAAACGTGCCTGCATTAACAGCTTGCATTAAAAAACGTGCCCAGTAACCACAACAGGCTTCTCTAGGCAACTATAAGAAATGCGTTCGGAATCACAAAATGTGCATTCAATAATGATATGTTTCAACTTGGCCTAATCATACTAATTGTATGCTTAGGCACATCGTTGGATCGGTGTATTGAGCGCTGTATAAAAAACGGATTATTATTATTATTATTATTATTGGAAATTTATTTGAACTTTAACGAGTCATATTATACGGATTGCCTTACATTGGAGATGAATCTTAGCAAATTATGATGGGACTCACTCCAAAAAGATTGGTTTGAATTCATCCTTTGTGAGCGGATTCCACTATTTTGAGAGTGCATTTCTACTCTAAAACGGAGAGAGATCACTCACAGACTCCTGAAATAGTGTATCTTCACTCCTGTGTATTTAGAAAGCAGACGATCACTTTAATCCACAAAATATACTTTAAAAAATAATATCAAGCTGAAGCCCTTTCTGCGAATATCTACTATTCCAATAAACATAAATAAATGCATTGCATTTTAAAACTGTCATTTCTTTATCAAAATATGCTAATTCAGAAACAAATTAAAATACATATTATGACACCCGAAGCGCCGCCCATTCATGAGGATATTCGAGTAACTAGAAGTCCAAATACATGTACCAGATGACGGCAGCCCCCAGTTGCCCCCACATTCCCCAAACCCATCCCCCTCGTATGCCTACGATTAGCAAACAATAATATTACACAGACACGCAGTCGTTAGAATAGATTTCAGATTGTTGGTAGATCATTTTATTTATACTTCAGCAGTAAATGAACATAGACATTGTAACATAAAAAGAAATGGAAAGCATAATTAGAAAAGCCAGGATATTCGGTTCGTGGAGGGCAGGTACCGTAACAAGATACAAATCATTACAAATAGCTTTAACAAAAATGTTATAGGGCCTACAGACTATACCATCTGTATCATATAGTTTAGATACAATTGCATATAACAACAAAAATCGAGAGAGACCGATGGTTGCAGTGATTCAGTTTGTTTTCTCCTACCCGGGACCTAATACTTAAAGGGATTGGGTAACTTTGCCTCAGATTCTTTAACAAAAATCCTGGATTTAGCTCACGCTGTAATGATAATTATAAACATTTAGGTCAGTCAGAACCCCATGACTTTTACAAGCCGATCGCCTGTCTGATTATCAACATATCTATGATTGGAATTAGAAATTCCAGAATTCGTTTTCCTAGCATTTGTTTATAACACTACATTCTATTGGGGGAAATGATTATGTTCAAACCGGTCACTAAAAGATTTTTACTTTTTTGAGGCACTTAATGATCATTTTGAAGCGCAATTTGTTTAGGGTTTCAATATTACACCATATCACAGCCACTGATAACACGTAGCACCATGTATCTCAGATTTAACATTGCTAAACGATGCCTTTAATAATACACGCCGGATTTTTACTTTCCTCTAGCTTCAATCGAGATATTGTTATCATCATCATAATTATCCACATACATACATGATCGATGAGAAGCCCTAACACTAGACATTGCTTTGTAAATTGTCTTAATGGAACAATGCATAAGGTTTTTATTATTGATTATTTTAAGGTAAAAGATATTCATAAAACATCAGGAAACTTACATGGTAGATGAGCTGTGTGTTTGTATTAGAGAAAATCACCTTATTCCAATTCTAAAATCCACAGGTTTCTTTTACGGTATTGGAATAGATTCCGGCGGCTTCAATGTCAATGAATGACAGCCTGTTTATATTCGCCCCGCGATTGCTACTACATGTATTCAGCAGCTACCAGGCATGAAAATGTGCCCATATTTGTCTAGGCCAAATTAGAAAGGTATCTTCCCGATACAATAAAATATCGTGATCAATAGAACCTTTCTATTTGTGCAGATTGGCGATGGCTGATTCGCAGCAAATATGAAGTTCATTTAGATTGTTGCTATGGAAGCGCGTCCCCGTTGCTAAGTGTGACAGGATGCAGAGGGTACACATAGATCAGAGGCTAAATACAGACAATCGTTGTGTATGCCTATAAACCAGGATATTCAAGTTGTATTATTTATGATTATGTGTGTGTGTGTGTCTGAGAGTGAGAGAGAGAAAGAGAGAGATAGATAGAGAAAGAGAAATAGAGAGAGAGAGAGAAAGAGAGAGAGAGAGAGAGAAAGAGAGAGATAGAGAGAGAAAGAGAGGGGGAAATGAAAACAATGCAGAAAAACAGACAGAGTGGGGAGATACAGAGGAAACAGAGGAAAGAGATAAGGTGATCGGCATGAAATAGACAGCAAGAGAGAGAGAGAGAGAGGGAGGGAGAGAGAGAGAGAGAGAGAGAGTGGGAGTGTGAGGATGAAGGGTATTAACATCATTAAAAGAGATAGAGAGAGAGAGAGAGAGAGATCATAGCCATAAACATATTGACTTAGGCAATGCATCGCCATGGTGCAAGGCCATCCATGTTAGTAAACACAATAAAATCCCGAGGGATTTTTCATGTTGGTTTATTAGCTCCATATTATTAGCTCCTTAACAACAGCCACGCCAAACGAAAACATTAAATCATAATTATAGCGCTCTCTATACACGTCCACATGTACGTTGACCATGTTGCCATGTGCAACCACTATAACAACAACATTATATCAATTTGTATTGGTAGGAATGATAAACTGGGTGGAGAGTGGCGCTATTTCCTATTTGATAGCAGCATCATGCAATTGAGATGCTTAATTTAAGGTTATTCAAACAACTGATGGCATTCTGAAGCACACACCAAAAAAAAAAAAATATCCGCCCAACGCCGCACAATGGCAACCTCCACTTGAACCGAAATGCTATGGAAAATATCTTATCACTTGTTGTATCTTATTATTGATAAATAGTTTCATAAACCAGGGCCAATATCCCGTCTCGGATGTGGATACATAAATGGGACAAAATGAACCAATATTGACCTCCACGAGAAGCGGATATGTGTGAGGGGGAGGGAAGGGGGCGGGAGCTTCTTGAATTACCCCCCCCCCCCCCAAAAAAAAAAAAAAAAACAACAACAACAACAACAACAACAACAACAACAACAGCAACAACAACTACCTAAATACAGTTGACAAAGTTATTACCCTGGTAAATTTGAGGGCTTTTTTTCCTTTTGTTTTTTTCGTAACTCAAGAATTATATGTGGACTGGTTGAATTAACAGCTTGCATTAAAAACGTGCCTGCATTAACAGCTTGCATTAAAAAATGTAAAATTGCTAGGCGTTACCATCCAGAATGACCTGAAATGGAACAAGCATGTCTGCGACGTTGTTTCAAGGTCAAGTAAAAAACTGTACATGCTCAGAACCCTCAAAAAGTTTGGACTTCCCGCAGAAGATTTACTTACCGTGTTCAGTCGTACATCAGACCCATTACCGAATATTGCGCCCCAGTTTGGCATTCTTCCCTGACCTTAGCGGACTCCAACCAGATAGAAAGTATACAGAAAAGGGCCCTTCGCATCATTCTAGGCAGAGAGTACCAAACGTATGAGAATGCACTAATAACTACAAAACTTACCACTTTGTCGGAAAGACGTGTCAAACTGTGTGTCAAGTTTGCCAAATCACTTGAGAAAAACTTTCCCCAATGGTTGCCCCCTAAGCAATCTGAACTCCGTGCACTACGTTTCAGTGACCAGTACAGGCCTGTGAAATGTAGAACAGAGCGCTATCGCAAAAGTGCTCTCCCATTTCTTGTGAGACTTTTAAACCAGAAATGATCCTTGATTATCACAAACTTGTTTTTACCCTATTTATGAATCTGGCTTAGATTAGATTAATAGTATTATTTACATTCGTACATATTAAATTTCACTAGCTATGACTGTATATTAAACATTTATTATATTTTCAATAGAAACGCCGAACATTTTTTTTACACTCATTTAATTTAGTGTTTTTTAAGTTTAATAATACCCTTTTTAAATTAATTAATTATTTTATACAACCCAAGCATACTTTATTGACCATTTGCCAGTCTACTTCTTATAATTCAGAACTTATAGCTATTTAATCACTTGTGAATTTGTATTGATTTTTCATGTTTGTTCCTTTTGATTATACCTTTACTTGTATATTTAATAGAAAACTCATAACTCCTTTAATTAAACCTAATGAAAAATAATCATTTTTTATCTTTTTTACCATCAGATACCACTCAAGTCACTTTACACAAAGCTTTAAATTTTGATGGAAAGTGGATAATAATATTTATATTTATATTTAAATTTTAAATTCCACAATTGTTTTTGTTTGTAAGCAATATTTTTATAATGTTAGCATTATACATGTATAGTTACTTTCATTTGCATTTAATATTTATTTTTACAATATTGTGTATGATTCCTTTTAATTTGTATGATGTTTTTAACGTTTTGAATTTTGTAAATTCATTTGTAATTTAGCCTTTGGCTACAATGAGTGAATAAAATACCTTGAATTGAATTGAATTGAATAAAAAACGTGCCCAGTAACCACAATAGGCTGCTCTAGGCAACTATAAGAAATGCGTTCGGAATCACAAAATGTGCATTCAATAATGATATGTTTCAACTTGGCCTAATCATACTAATTGTATGCTTAGGCACATCGTTGGATCGGTGCATTGAGCGCTGTATAAAAAACGGATTATTATTATTATTATTATTATTATTATTAGAAATAGAGAGAGAGAGAAAGAGAGAGAGAGAGAAAGAGAGAGATAGAGAGAGAAAGAGAGGGGAAATGAAAAAATGCAGAAAAACAGACAGAGTGGGGAGATACAGAGGAAACAGAGGAAAGAGATAGGGTGATCGGCATGAAATAGACAGCAAGAGAGAGAGAGAGAGAGAGGGAGGGAGGGAGAGAGAGAGAGAGAGAGAGAGAGTGGGAGTGTGAGGATGAAGGGTATTAACATCATTAAAAGAGATAGAGAGAGAGAGAGAGAGAGAGAGATCATAGCCATAAACATATTGACTTAGGCAATGCATCGCCATGGTGCAAGGCCATCCATGTTAGTAAACACAATAAAATCCCGAGGGATTTTTCATGTTGGTTTATTAGCTCCATATTATTAGCTCCTTAACAACAGCCACGCCAAACGAAAACATTAAATCATAATTATAGCGCTCTCTATACACGTCCACATGTACGTTGACCATGTTGCCATGTGCAACCACTATAACAACAACATTATATCAATTTGTATTGGTAGGAATGATAAACTGGGTGGAGAGTGGCGCTATTTCCTATTTGATAGCAGCATCATGCAATTGAGATGCTTAATTTAAGGTTATTCAAACAACTGATGGCATTCTGAAGCACACACCAAAAAAAAAAAAATTATCCGCCCAACGCCGCACAATGGCAACCTCCACTTGAACCGAAATGCTATGGAAAATATCTTATCACTTGTTGTATCTTATTATTGATAAATAGTTTCATAAACCAGGGCCAATATCCCAACAACAACAACTACCTAAATACAGTTGACAAAGTTATTACCCTGGTAAATTTGAGGGCTTTTTTTCCTTTTGTTTTTTTCGTAACTCAAGAATTATATGTGGACTGGTTGAATTAGGGCTTTTGTCACATTCTGAAGAAACATAAGTCGGGACCATTCAATTTGTTACCATGAAACCACAAAACATGAAACCAAGTCTAAAAAGGAGCCCGTCTTTATTTAGGCCAACAAGAAAGGCATCTTCCTGAGTATATACCATGTTCAATAGAACCTTTCTATTTGTGCAGATTGGCGATGGATGATTCGCAGCAAATATCAAGTTCATTAATACCCCATTCACAGTGACCTCAAACACCGCGACAGCAGCGGGACTGTCCCGCTGCTGTCGCGGTGTTGTCTTCAGTGTGAAGGCTCGGACCCGTTATAAACTATCGCGGGATAACACCGCCTCGCGATAACGCCGCGACAAACTATCGCTAGGTTCGCCTAGCTACAGCAGCGGGACAGTCCCGCTGCTGTCGCGGTGTTTACTCAGTGTGAAGGCTCTCCGCTATAACACCGCGACAAACACGTGTGATTTGTTTACTTACCTATCACTGACCTCTTTTCTCCAGCAATGGGGAACATAAAGTGAAATAGAAATAAAGTAACCAGTGGATTCAAATTGATTTTATTATTATGTAGATATTATAATTATCCAAATAAAAATATTTCACACTTCAACAAATTAAAATATTCTGACTGGAAACAATAAAAATGCTAGTTTTTTAAAAAGTAATATGATCGAGGATACAAAAAGCAACTTGACGAGCTAGCTACATGAGGAAGAGTGTGTAAAGTACAGCTAGCGCGCGCAATTTCAAGCAATCGAAAACCCCGCGCTGAAGTATTTCCGGTCATATCGGGGTCACTCGCGGGTCATGAGCCATGCATACACGTGTTTGTTACGGAGGTAATAAAAATCACCCGCTGCAGCGTGAATGGGTACATGATATTTATCCCGCTGCTGCAGCGGGATAACTTTTCTACTGTGAATGCATTTGTAGCGGTGTTATGGCGGTGTCGCCGCTCCGCTACAACGCCGCTACAAATTTCAAAACCACTGTGAATGGGGTATTAGATTGTTGCTATGGAAGTGCGTCCCCGTTGCTAAGTGTGAAATGGTGCAGCGGGTGCACAGAGCACAAAGGCACAACACATACATGATTATTTTGTATGCCTACATTTAATTTAGGAGATTGTATTATGTATGACTGTGTGTGAGGTATATATGGAGGGAGAGAAAGGGGGACTAAGAGAGAGAGAGAGAGGGAAAGAGAGAGAGAGAGAGAGAGGTAAAAAAAAAAGAAAAAAAGAATAGAACAGAGGGATAGAGGGGAGAAGCACTGGCGTACTGATGGCGAAGGCTTGGGGGGGGGGGAAGGGGCAGTTGACCCCCTCCCCCAAATAAAATTCAAACGAAGTTTATTTCTAATTCGATACCAGTGATTTACAAATGTTGCTGAAATGACATGATTTTCTCATTTTTGCCCGTTATGCCAGAGGCGGCAGTGTCGGTGTGGGGGGGGGGGGGGGGGGGCACTGTGCCACCAACTTGTTTAGGTGCCCACAAAAAGCTCCTTTTTACATAGGACAAGTGCCTCTTTTTTCCCTTCTAATAACTGTCATTTTCCTCTCTTTTCATCTCTGGTGAGTACGTCGTTTTAGGAGTGAGAAATTCCCCTTTTCACCTCTGATATTTTTCCCTTTTTTACTTTGACTCGTGCCCCTTGTCCTTTTAATAAGTGTACTTTTCCGTTCGGATAAGTGCCCCTTTTCCCTTTCTTTATTTTTTATATGAGCCCCTCTCCCTTTTCAAAATGCCCCTTTTAACATCTGATAAATGCCCCTATCAAAATCTGATAGGTTCCCTTCTCCTCCAACAGATTCCCCATTTCCATTCTCACAAGTGCCTCATTTCATTTCTGTTGAGTGTCCCTTTTCAGGTGCAAGAAGTGCCATTTCCACCTCTGAAGGCTCTGATAATAGTCCTTTTTACTTTAGCACGAGCACCTTTTCTTTTCTAATAACTGTCCTTTTCCCTTTTGTGCCTACTTTTCCTTTCTCCAAAAAATGCACCCCTAATTCAAGACGACTTAGAGCCCCTTTTTCTTTAATTTTCCATAGAGCTCGCTTGCTACGCTCGCTCGCATTTATAGATGTTATAATTATGTTACTAATAAAAGAACTTGTCAGTCTTTCTTCATTAGATTGTGCTTAATACTCATCATGGGGTTTTTTTTGGGGGGGGGGAGGGGGGAGGGGGGGGGGGGTCTTCTTTAAAAGATGTAATTTTTTTGCACTGGGACCTCACAGTTCTTATAATTTTTGCTCACTCGCTTCACACTCTCGAAAATTAATATTCAGACCATCACACCTAACTACAAAGTATGTAGCTTAATTAAGCAGTATCTTGTATGCCTACCACGTAAAGAAAGAAACAAATATTGATATCATCCCTGGTAGTGTAATCACAATCATGACGATGTAGGGGTATATACCAATATCTAAAAATGATGTAGGTTTTGTTGATGTTTCCCTTGTAGGTGCCCTTTTTCTCTCTCCAGAAAGTGCCTTTTTTGTTGGTGCCCCCCTCCCTATTTTGGAAGACGCTCCGCCACCCCTGCATTATGGTACTTGGTGGTGATAAGGATTTTGTTCTGACCCCAACAAAGTTTTTTGCTCATTACGCCACTGGGGAGAATAGGTTGTGGAAGAGGGAGAGGGATATTGGCTAGCTCTACTCTAGTGGAGGGTTATTTCCTCACGAACTTCATTTTAAATAATTTTCTATTTCATCATCATTTGCACTTTCAATCACTGCATGAATACATAACATCTCTTCAAAGTGGGCATGAACCATATCGCCCTGCTGATACCAGGGGTAACGCATCCTGCAGTCATGGCAACACGACGCCAGCGGACAATTGGAATCCCCTTTGGTTCATGCATGGTTGACTCGGACCGGGAGGCGTTATTTTTTCTGCGGCACAGATTGGGGTTAGGTGCGTGTTGAGCCTATGGGAAAGTTTAGGGTTAGGGTTAGGTTTAGGGTTAAATCAAAAGCCCTTTTAAAAAAAAAAGCCCAAATCTGTGCCGCATAAGAAAATAACGCGACCCGGGGATTGCACTAATTACCATAAAAACGCGTTCTCACAAAACAACGTTCAATGTTTTGAATCCATGAACGTTTCTGAGCGAATAATGAGAAAATGTACCTATACCTAAATAAACAAGTAAACAAAAACAGATTTTAAATAATAATCTTTCAAGGTTCTTACAAATAATATTAATTTTCTATTGTGCTCTTGGGAAATTTCAGATTTAGGCACACTTTAAATGGAGGAGAATGAGTTCCAAAACTTGTCATGATGATGTTAAAAGGAAAATGTAATAACATAGTAATACCAGATTTTGTTTTAAAGTGCATTGAACGACTTCTTTTAAGTTGAAAAAAAAACAATAACAGGGGCACATCAATCCCAAATCTAATCCCAACCATAACGGGTCGTAGATCGAATGTGCAATGAGAACGTCTCTTCGTACGACGTCCCATCACTCCACAAAAAACCCAAACTTCTTCTTCTTCTTAGTTGATCCCTCCACTATTTTGGAGATTCCTGGAGTCCAATTAAAGTAAATGTTTAAAATCCGACCGGTTAGGAGCTTTGGAGAGTATTAGAATGAGAAGCATCAATTTCGTGTAGGAAAAAGAGCGATAGTAGAAATAGGCTATTATGAATTTCGGAAGGCAGGCATGGATGAAGGGGTAACAGAGTAGCAGGGGTAAACGCGACCGCCTTGTTTGTCTAAATGCGTGGGCGCATTCGTGTGTGAACGCCTTTACAATCTGCTATACTGAGGGAGGTCCTTTCTATAGAAATTGATTTCTCTTTACATTTTTGCATTTAAAGAAGGGTGGGCATTGAATTTCCTTGAAAGGATACAATACAATTGGCGAGAAAACAAGTCTGTGAGGTATCTACTAACTCGGCCTGGGACAATTCGGATTCCGTCAAGTCTTCGGTGACCGCTAGTGCTAGAAATGTTTGGTTCTATTTAATAATATTTAAAATAGGTTGTATCATCGATTTATTTCTCCCTTGTGTCGGATTCCGTGCTATTGCAAACGGACAGCAACGTTGCCTTATGATTCGGCTACCAGTGGTGAAATGGTTCATTAGTTGTAACGAGAAAATAACTCGGCCTATAACGTTGCAGGCCGAATTATTCCAAGGTCGACATGTCGTGGTTCCGTGTTTACTATCGCTGAGTAGTAACACATGGTAAACAGTAGTAGTTGCAAACTTGCTTACAAAAAAGTGTTACCTTTGGATTAATGCCTAGTATAATTGCACCACCCTTTCCTGCTACGAAAATGTAAGTACATTGATTTCTTGAAAATGAATTGGCTGTCAAAAAGGCTCCTTGATTTTAAACTTATTTGCTAAGTATAGTCATGGCAAGTATTCTATATTATAATGGGATCGAATGTACTTTTGTTTATCTTTGTTGTTCACAGTAACATACCAGTCCATTCATTTAGAGGTGAGTCCAGTATTTTCAAATTAGCATTCACTTACAGCACAAATCCAACTATGGAAATATGTTGGAATATGAACAGTTTTTTGAAAAAATTGACCTACAATATAAGAGTGAGGGAGTTAATTGATAATATGCACGCGCGCTGTCATTTCAGTAAAGACTTTTGGTGGAATTGTATCCCACGTCTATTTCCATACCAAACATTGATTTGGCATCTTGTTTTGACCATTTATATCGCTGTAAAGAAGACAATAGATAAGGCCCATACATATTAAAAAGGTGGTTATAGACCGCAAGACGTTTATGCATTTTACCTGGTTCGTGGTTTCTTGTGAAGGAGAAAAATATTCCTACTGTCAGTAGACATAAAGCAAAGTGTTGGTAAAAGTCGAATAGGCAAGATGTTTTTTTTCAAAATCCTTTTTTTTCATTGTATTAGCGCTGTGATCAGTATTCCGTAAAAGCCCTTAACAGGAAATTCCATCCTTATATTTAGTTGGTTTCAATAGAAGCACAAAAATGAGAACTGGTCAGTTAACATTTAAGCAAATTTTGATTAAAAATAAGAAAGTTATGAATTGTTACGATCAATGGAAACAAATTGGCAACACTCTGACGTATTTTTTTATAAGAAACAATTATCATTATTATTATTGATAAACGAATTTCTTTTTAGATATCACTAACAGTTGGCAAGAAAAGAAAACTCCGTAAAGGTTCTCCAATATCGGCCTGTCGACCTTTGTTACAACTCGATTTCTGCAAGGTAATTATATACAGTGCGACCCAGAAAAAACGAAACCGAGAATTATCGATGTTTTATCACAACTTAATTACAATTATAATTAATAAATGACACATATTTGTAAAGCTTAGATCCTCCTCTTTCATTTGATGCAACTCATATGATGCATATTTCACGCATGGGT
Source organism: Strongylocentrotus droebachiensis (assembly GCA_035222895.1). Taxonomy (NCBI): domain Eukaryota; kingdom Metazoa; phylum Echinodermata; class Echinoidea; order Camarodonta; family Strongylocentrotidae; genus Strongylocentrotus; species Strongylocentrotus droebachiensis. The sequence continues at coordinate 111,072 of JAVYIG010005718.1, forward strand.
GATTAAAAGCAATTTGAAGAGACGAAACCAAAAAGTCATTTGCTGGGCGGTATCTGAATTTTGAAGAAAAATTTCTAGAATCAGGAAAAATGAGCAAGGAATAACAAATTCTGTTTGTTTTAAGTGATGCTTGCATTTCCATAATTTGATTTTAAAATTTCGTTTTCACTGGCTGCCTGCCGTAGCAACAAACAGAATTGACAAAAGGCTTAACTCCCTTTCATTGACAATCAGCCATGCGTGAAGTCTTCGTCTTTCGATCTAAGCTTTACAAATATGTGTCATTTATTAATTATAATTGTGAATATCACGTCCCTGGTCTGACTCGCTTATGACAACTCGGCTAAACGGGAGCCCTGCTTTAGGGATGTCATTTGGATCTGCAAAAACCTATTTAATACCCAAATCCAAATTGTTTTATTTAAAGTCGATTTTTGCACTCTCGCAAACCATGCCTTCTGTTCATCTAAGTGCGAACACATGCCACATAAAAATGATACCAAATGATTTGGGATAACACACTCTTTCATAAGATGTATAATAATTTACTGTTCATACATGTAGATGATTTTTTAAATAATTGGCAATTTTCTAGGTGTAAATTTTTTTGGCTCACATGGTACAACAATACGGACTCCAACAGAGAGGACCCCAACACCCTGCCCCCCTCCACTCAGTGTTATTTAGGGTACGCATGCGTGTTCCCAGCGACCCCCCCTTTTTTTTAAAGCAAATCTCCGGTGTGTAAAGTCAAAACAGGTAGACCTTTTTTCTTTTGTTACGAGCCGGAGAGTTTGGGAACACGCATGGTTTCTAAATAAGATCTGGCTATTTGTGTCAGTCGATCAGTAGACTTCAACAATTGAATACAAAAACGGGAAAATTGAATGATAATTGGCAAGGCAGAGCCGATCTGCGCTAACTTAAATGCAAAGTAAATGAATTCAAAAGACAAACTCGCGAATTTCGCCGGGAAATCCTATATTATTCCTATCAGGTGAATGAAATTATTTGTATTGAGGTACTTTACAAAGACTTTGGTTACATTACGAAAATGGCCTATTACCACACACACGAACACTCTTCACTTCCCCTCCCCAAGGTTCACCCATCATGCCCACCAATGGCATACACCTTGTAACATAGTGGAACATTTTACGAAATTGACAATTTTCCTGCAAAATAGACCTCTTGAACCATGTTAGACGTAATTTACCCTATTCTGATGACTTGAATGCATGCCAAGATAACAATGGCTGCGTTTCATTACAGAAATAAAACTACTTTGCGATTAGAAATAGTCAATTTTTCGATAATTTCACAAAATATATTTGCCGCCGCATTCAATATGACGTCATTGACAGCTGATTGGCTAGTTTGGTAATTGCGTCGAACGAGCTACGTTTGTGCTGGCAGTGGTCCAGCGAGCGAAATGAGACAACCGGAGCAATATGGTATTTGTTAAAAGTAGAGATAATTAACGGAATGCATCAAACTGTCTGAATATGATCATTCTTTATTGATTTCGTCAAATAAATTCCATACAAAATGGCTCGTTATTATTGCAAACTGAAGTCCTTTTCAGCCAAAAGCTGAATTTCAATTTCAAGAAAAACAAACGACATAATGTTCAAGATATGTAAAAACTGTCCGAAGTGACGAAGAAATGAGCTGCACTATGCTACATCAAGTAAGAATATTGGCTTTACAGATAGCACAAATATCAACACATGTAAATAAATGAGAATCAAACATATTGGAAATGTGACATGTTATAAGTACATACTGTACAAACAAAGTATAAACGCTTTCTGATTTATAAAGAAACGTTATTTCTGAAAAAATATATCCAAGGTGGCTAATATTAATACCGGGTAACCTATACACATTCGATTTTTTTGTGGTTTTGTTTATTCTCAAAATTCTCAAAACTCCAGTCTCCTTAAAAATTCTTTCTGGCCTATTAATAGAGCAAAAGTGAAGTTGTGAGGCAGTATCATCTCACTAATCTGAAGTTTTGCAGAACCCTCAAAATTTCTATAACTTTCTTTAATCTATGTCCTATTTTACAAATTGTCAGTGTTCTATTTGTAACATTTTCCTCTCTTTATTCGGATTAACTTGAAAATCACCTCGATCTGTCCTTTAAAATCATCTAAAGTAAAAAATGAAATTATCACATTCGATTCGATTTACAGTATAGTGAATCATTTAAATGCTACAAAAAAAAATATGGCAACTTCATGTGATCTTAAATTTTTTATTCTCCATGTACACAAGTCACCACAACATTTCATATTTTCAGAATGTGGGCTGCTACAATCAAAGCAATCTCTATAATAAAACTCTGATCGATAATGGAACAGTTAAGCAAGACGGCAACAACGAGAGTGGTAGTCAATTCTAGGAGATATGATTCTGCAAATACTTTTCAGATATGGTATATAGTCTGGTTTACCATTGTATTCAAATTGAAGCATAAGTGCTTAATTATGGGAGTATTTGAACTGTTATCCCTTTAAAACCTTTCAAAAGTGTTTGGACCCCAACAAGTTGATGGCAAACATTCACTCCAATGGTATAATGGAGTAAGAGAAGATGTCATTTAACAACGACTTCTGCAAGGATTTTTGGAAGAAATGTGTGTGAAGGCGATTGATGAAAGAATACAAAATATAGGTTTTCTGCGTATAATGAAGAAAAAGAAAGAAAGAAGTGAGCCAGTCTCTCAGTAGTGTATGCCAGTAAAGTCTAGAACGTTAACAGTTTTCTTTGCCTCATTTGAATACTAGGGCACTGCTAACCTTAACATTTCACAGGTAGGAGATACCTGTCATATTTGTGATCCCTGCAGAGTGCTGCAGAATTTGTTGTCGCCTTCAAAAGGTTTAAATGCACATTTGATTTCATTTCATTTCATCTTTATTGATCCATGGTAATAAATAGTAATTCTGTTTACATTGGCTTTGTTACAAAATACAACATTTTACAATTACATTGCACATATAACATATAACGAATCACACTAACGTTTTACAGTTTTTGTATTGCCTACATAATTGCCTACATGCATACATATGATTATTTACTTACGGTAAATACAACACTCCCTGTTGCACCTGGCATTGAACAAAAGCTTCATGCCAATATATATCGGACTTTGTTCTCAACCTTGGGGGGAGCCGCATGTCATTTTTTAATAAGCAGGAGGCCAACTAACATGTAACGCGGTGTACGCTTGCACACAATAATACAAATTCTAGGCCTGTCCTCTCATGTGTCTGGAGAAAAATACAGTTAGTGAAAAATGACAAATATATCAATAAATGTATCCGATTTTAAATTTTGAATTGAATTACTGGTGGCATATATATATCTAATATTTACAATAGTTTCGAATTATGCGGACTAATTGCCTCTTTTAAAAAAAATGTACTGCTGGAAAATGGAAATTAGGAAGAGAAAGCATACAGGTAGCAAACGGGCCTTTTTTATTCTGAGAACATTTTGGAAGATTTGTATAATTTTCCTTACAATCCTAAAGTAATAGTAACATAGGCCTCCGGATCCATAGTACAAGCAACAACAGACTTACTCATATATACCTTGTATAGGGGAAAATCAGTATGAGAAGCAAAATAATGTATGGCCTTGTAATATATGTTAAGGCCAATAACGTTTTTTCTTTCAAGTAAACAATCCATATTCAAATACACCAGCACACTATGAAGCCATTTAAACTGTACCTTAAATACTTTTAGGCATCTGTACATTATAAAGATTGAAAATTTCTTGCCTGATTTCATTTTTTCTCTCGAAAGATAACAGTCAATTTCAATAATTCTTTTTAAATGAGCTGTAAATCAACATACATGTACTTGAAAGGCAATGTTGAAAGTAAAAAATAAACACCACCACTTTCCTTCAAATCTTGTTAAAACTTTGAGGGTTTATAAATTGTAAGTAGGAGTAATTAATCTTCCTACTCTCCTCAACAATAGCAACAACATCCTACCCTCCCATATCCCTATCTAAATGTGATGCTTTGAACTACACTTGGCTATGAAAACCCATTTCTCCATCCCTCTCCAAATCCCCTGTACGATCATCTGTTCTAAAATGTTGTTTTTATGTAAAATTGGAAACACAAGTTCCATTTTATTTTATTAATATTTTTTATTTTTATTTAGAAGAGGAGAGGAGTATTGCTCATACTAATTTTTAAGGATTATTTTGAGTTGACAAATCAGCAAAAAAAGTGTTAACACCGAAATCTTTGATGGTTACATCTCCAATCCAATAATCAGATCTGCTTGTATTATATTTTGTTAACTATTCCCGCAGCATTTTGCGGCTCAGTAGCATATGTTTAATTTAACTTATTATTGAGTACCAATACCTTTCATATCTGTACATTTTTTTCTTTAATGCTCACCTATGTTATATGCAGCTACTGGCACTTTAGAAGTTTAGAGTATGAACAGAGTTTTGATCTGCTTTTGAACTATCTTCAAATTTATCTCATGTTATTAGTACCTCCATGGCAAACTTATTTCGTAAAGATGGTTCCGTCCCTGGCCCATCGATCTACCCTGCTTCATCTGTTGTCCCTCTGTCTTGTATAACATGAAATCATTTCTGTTTCTATACCGCATCTTCTTTGCAAGATTCTTTCCTATTCTCATCATGAGCTCTTCGTCGTCGTACGGTCCACAATACACGTTGATGACTCCGCTGTCATGATGTCCATCATTGTCCTTTGCTGTATAAACCTGTAATTCACCAACTCCGTGCAGTTCGCCGGCGTCGAACAGACTCTTCACCAGATTCCACCGATCATCAATTTCTGACGTTGGGTAGAAGAGCATCCATTTCCCACTCGTTGAGGGATCATATTCATTACCATCTAGAGGTTTACGATGCCACTGACAGAAATTTCTCTTGTCTCTTGAAGGCGGGCATTCTCCTGTGTCTCTTGAAGGCGGGCATTCTGTTGTGTCTCTAGAAGGCGGGTGTTCTGCGGTGTCCCAGGCGCTTGCCCGTATCGCCTGAGGCTTTGGTACTTGTACGCAGTAGCTCGAGCTACTCTGGCCTGTTGCTCTTTTCCCCTCTCTAGGATCATCTACCTTGTAACGCATGATACCAGTTTTGTCTTTATATTTTGTTTTCAACGCAACGTTTTCCCCGATTTTCAACACGAGCTCTGCGTCATCGCACGGTCCACAATACACCATGATGACTCCGCTGTTTTTGTTAGGATGTCCAGCAATGCTCTTTGCTGTGGAGACCATTGCATCACTGACTCCGTGCAGTTCCCCAGCGTCGTACAGATCCTTCATCAGCTGCCACATGCCATCGATATCTGACGGAGGATAAAACAGCATCCATTTCCCCCTCAAAGATGAGTCATAGTTTGTAAACCTGCCATCTTGGGACTTCGGATGCCACTGCCAATAGCTTCTCATGTCTTTAGATGGTGGAAGTTCTGCTTCGCCTGATTGGCTGTAGTTGGCCCCGAAATTTGGCCTGGGAATTGGTAACACCTGTTTGTATGTAGACATCAACTGTCCCGAACTTGCCATTCCCTTTCCAACTATATCTGTCTTGTAGCGAAGAGTGCCATATTCGTTTGTATACGAGGTCTTCTGGATTAGATTCGCTCCTACTCTCAACACAAGATCCTCGTCATCCCATGGCCCACAGTATACCATAATAACTGCAGTACTGTTTCCCCTTTGGTTAACTGGCAGGGAGGAGACTGTAGAGACTTTTAATCCTCGAACTCCTTCTAGTTCATCCGAATCAAACAAGCCTTTCATCATCTGCCATTTCTCGTCGATCTCTGCCAATGAATAGAACAGCATCCATCGCCCACTCTTCGAGTAGTCATATTCCTCAGCGCAACCAGACGGTGAACACGCGGGAAAGTGCCACTGCCAATAGTTTGTTGTGCCTAATTTGGAGGGCAGAAGTTCCGGCAATGCTGAGCTAGTAGTTCCTTCGATAGGCCTCGGCACCTGCATCTGGTAAACGTGGTTTACAGCTTGACCTGTTGCTATTGTCCCCCCTCTGGTCTGTTCGTTTGTTTTGTACCTCATAGAACCATTCTTATCCTCATACTTAGTTTTTTGTGCCACATTTGCCCCTATTTTTCTCATCAGCCGTTCATCAGTCCATGGTCCGCAACACATTTTAAGCACTCTCTTGGTATTATCAGAAGTCCTCGGATTGTACTTAGCTGTTGATACTTTCATTCCTCTCACACCCCTCAGCTCACCGGTATCAAACAAATCCTTTGCCATCTTCCACTTTTCATCAATCTCCGACATTGGGTAGAACAACATCCACTTTCCGCTCCCGGAGTAATGATCATCATATTCAACACAACCAACTGGTATGAACTCTCGTGGATAATGCCACTGCCACAAACGTTCTGTGTCTTGGGAAGGTGGGCAATCATAGATCAGTAATCCATCTCCGATGTCTTCATCATCAATCTCAGACTCGGATTCATAATAGCTCTCAAGAGATTTATTCTCCTCATTCTCGCCTTCCTTCCTATCCAACTTTTCTACCGGGAGGTCGAGGTATCTAATTTCCCCTTCTTGTTCCATGTCTCTATCCTTTCCTTGCAAGTTTCGAGGATCAACGCCGATACATTCTTGCTTCGGCTAGATATAGTGCTGCTAATATTGCTGGTATACACGAAGTACTGCCGTTCAGGTACAGAGTCTAATTATATCGAGACGACATGTGTGACGTGTACACGTACACGTCACACATGTCGCCTGTTTCAATCGGTGTCGATGCGCACAAACGCAGGCACGGGGCCAGAGTATAATTATCGGTGCGAAAGCTTTCGTCCTTGAAGCCTAATTTGCATAAAGCAAACAACTTGTTTACTCCAAACCGCTACTAAAGAGACTTAGCAAAACTATAAGATCTCGCTTTAGAAACCACCAAATGAAATTATTGAAATGTCAAATTGAAGAAGAAGAGTTGTTCTAACTCATTAATATTGCAGTTAGTAGTTAAATCTAGTTTTAATATGCAAAAACTGGGCAAAACGAAGCGCCATTTTTTTTTTTGGCTGAAAATATTGCGTTATTTTTTTTCATATTTTCCGTCTAGACGCTAGGCCAATACTTTCGTAAATGATAAATACAAATATATCGAATCTCCCCTCGAAATTTCTATTCATTTCTATTTTCCCCTCGGCTATCACGGGACAAAAACGAAGGCAATGTCATCGACGACCAATGGCGAAACGTTCGCGTAAGCTTAAGTCCAGTCCCATCTATAGGGTTACGTGCATGATGGTTACCTATCGCGGGTAGCGATTATATTGGAGCGCATTGAACACCTTGCGTGGTGTATGTTCCCTATAAACAAATTCCCAATATTAGGTAATCTTATTATCAAATAAGCCTACATGATAGATTTCTTGTTGTCAGGGCTATGAATCATTCTTTGTTTGTAATACAATATCAATTTTACTCATGTTGTCCAAAGATTTAGGATCAGAAGATGGGATCAGGATCTAGTCGTTCAGGATCCCGCCCAGATCCAAACGGTGCCAACAGACCAGGTGGTGGTGCAAGCTCCTCTAACCCTAACCCTAAGAAGACAGGATGGGAGTGGTTCGAAATAAACTTCGGCACCATGGACCTAGCCGATGATTCTGACGAAGACGGGGATGTCGGTGATGCTGCACCAACTGCGGAGATCTCCTCCCATGAGGCTCCAGGCCTGATGACGGCCGGGGAAGGAGGAGATGGAGCAGCGATGACGGGAGATACGGGTGTGACGGAGGCAGGAGCCGGTGGAGCTGGAGGAGGCGGGGGTGACGCGCCTCCAGCTCAACCAGCGGGAGAATCAGCGCAGCCGTCATCGGGAGAAACGGCTGGAGATTCGGCTCCAGCTGCTGTGGATACTGCTCCAACTACAGAGCCCGCTCCTGCTTCTGCTCCTGCTCAACCGGCCGCCCCTGATCTATCCAATCTTCCATCACTCTCAGTCACTGGTGTTAAACTCTATGTAAGTATTGTCAATCATCTGAAAATTGAGATTACGACTCAAATCGGACCCATGAATAAAGGTTATTCATGAATGATGACGATGACGATATCACACAATCTTCCTCCTTACATTTACAGTAGGAAAGATATAAGATTATCAACATCGTTAGTCCTTCACGATCGGATGGAACACTCTAGCAAAGAAACGAAATGTGTTATGTTAATCATGTTATCATAGATTTAAAAACACATCGTCGCCGTTTTCACGAACCGGCACAGCCCAACGCGCAACGAAATAAGTACATTCTGAGAAAAACGCGTTTTACGTTTAGCCCGTTTTGAATTCGCCAGAAACATGCCTTATGTCAAATTTTATATCACAAAATACATATCAATGAAAGGAAAATATTCTGTATTTTCTATACATTCCATTTGTTAAGCATAATGACAATTACTATTAATATTACGAAGCTTTGGACTCTCGTGCCGGTTCGTGAAAATATTATTTTGCTGTTTACGTAGCAAAAATATTTTCACGAACCGGCACAAGCCACTGTGTCGTTTTTCCTATGTAACTTTACGCGCAAGACAAAAGCGCTCGCGCTGTCTTAGCGCGTATTTTATTTTCACGAACCGGCACAACCGCCTGTGTCGCGTCGTCTAGGTCTTGTAAGCGCAAAGATATTTTCACGAACCGGCACAGCCCATTGACTTATAACGGCGCGTGCCGGCTCGTGAAAATATGAATCGTGCTTTTTGGCTCGTGTGTCGTTTTTGTCATTTGTGTAACCATGGATATCTCAAAAACTAAAGCGTTTTGGATGCTGAAATTTGGTGAAATGAAAGATTGTTGATAACTTATGCTAAAAATGCAAAAAAAATAAAAACTACATTTTGAAGGGATTTCGGTGGCTTGTGCCGGTTCGTGAAAACGGCGACGACATGTTCGAAATTATGATATTTTTTAATCAATGATGTTAACGATGATGACGATGATGATGATGAGAGGGATGATGATATTGGTGATGATGTTGATAGTGATTATGATGGTGGTGATGGTGATGATGACGATGATGGAGCGGTCACGGCGCAAAATTGAACGTTCGCAGCCAGGGGGATATATGCTGTGAAAACAAGTTGATCATTAAATTATATAAAAATCCCTTCTGTATGACTGATTTGTTTCAGGAGTTAGAGAACGCGCAAGCGCACCATACAGATGAGTTTGAACAAGACATGAGCAGGGATCTTGACCTGATCGTGAGGAGAGGTCAAGAGTTCACCATGGAGGTCAACCTAAACCGGAAGTACTACCCAGAGATGGAAACAATCATTCTACGATTTGCAGTCAAAAGTAAGGATTTTTTGTAAAAATGGACTGTTACTGCAAATAATAGAATTTGTTTGGATAAGGTTTCATTTTCCCATAATTTAAACATTGTTTGGTGAGCTTCGATTGAAGAAATTCAACAAGCCTGTTCTTAATATCAGCTGAAAATTAATCTGCTTTTGGTCGGATGCTGTTTAACTTGATCCTACAACTTTTACTCTTTTTTAATCGAAGAATATGTTTCCTAGAAAAAAAATTAATGTTCGCAGGTGCAATGAGGTTTTTATTTGTTAAAGATATACAGCGGTTAAACAATATTTTGTATTACTCTATTCATGTACCAATTTTACTTTCATTTAATTTTGACAGCAAAGATACCTAGGCCTACAAATGGAACGTTGATATCACTATCTTTAGATGGATCATTTGAAGAGGGAGAATGGAGTGTCAAAGTTGAATCAATAGGAGAAAAATCAGTCAAGGTATGAACATTAACTTCTTCTTCTCCTTCCTGGCTTCTATCATGATAAGCTAGTTTATTCCTCAGCCCTCCCCCACTTTTTCCTCTCTCTTTTTCTCTCTCTCTTTCTCTGTCTCGGTCTCTCTCTCTCTGTCTCTGCCTCTCTTTCCTTTTCTCTAGTTCACGCTCCCTCTTACTCCCCCCTCTCTCTCTCTCTCTCTCTTCTCCTCATATATCCTCCTTCTATCTCCCGTTTTTCTTCTCTTTCTCTCTCTTGTCTCTACCTACTCAGATTATGACTAAGGTCCTTACATTTCCAATATTGTACATAGTGCATATAAAACATCAATTTTGCAAAGAGGGGCTAGAAATATATATCATTTGAAGCATCGTATTCGTTTGTCCTATGTTGATGTTGCTTTGCATAAGTATATCATTTATAAACTGTATTTATTTGAATTGAATTGATCTTTATTTCATTCATCATTAAAAAAACACACAACAAACATATAAAATACAAAAAACAGCGTACAGGTTAAAGAGAAACATTTACAATATAATACAACTACAACAAAAATGTCACATGAATTTGGAGACAGCTAGGAAAGCCAAAGGCTTTATTGGCACTGCCACCGAAACAATAATACAGTATCTCTTGTTCACACTTTATGGTTGCCTCCGCAGTTATCAGTGAAGAGCGCCCCCGCCGCCCTCGTAGGCTGCTACACCCTGACTGTCCTTGTGAAGGGCCTCAAGTCTGGTGTCCGACGCGAGTTCGCGCAGAAGAAGAAGATCATCACCATGCTGTTCAACCCTTGGTGTGACAAGGACTCCGTCTTCCTCGGGAGCGAGGACGAGCGGAAGGAATACGTGATGGAGGATGTCGGCCTGATCTGGCGTGGGTCCTACAAGAACTTCCACGCTAAGAAGTGGAACTATGGGCAGTTCGACCTGGATGTGAGAGAAGTGGTCTTTCAGCTTCTTGAGGATCATATCAAAGCAGAGGACAGTTGGAACCCGATCAAGGTAATGGCTAGTCCAGCCTCTGTACCGTTTCCGTGTAGCGCACCCAATCAGCTGATAAAATAACACAACCTCCTCTAAATCTGGACCCCGGAAATTGGTGGGATTGCGCGATCAGTGGTGAGACCGCGCTGTGTGTGGGTTCGATGCGTGTGATAGTTAAAAACAAAGAACGGACTGAATCTGGACTAGGTAATGGCACGACAGGGCCATCTACAAGAAAGACCGATAAGTGGTCTGTTTTTTTCTGATTGATATATTCATTGATTTTTTTAAAACATGGAATATATACGTTAATTGAATGAGATCAAAGGATGGCAGGGGCTCATGTAAACGAGAACAACTAAACCCTCAGACGAAAATACAAAAGAGACATTGAAAGGCAAAAAGAGGCTGATCTTGATCCACAATATAGAAATGGGCAAAAGTGCATTTTAAGACAAAATAATACTAAGATCATGCATGTATAGCAGCAGTTTAGTGAAATGAATTTAGACTGAAAGTGTGGTGAATTGACCCCCTGCTCTCGTGAAATCCTATGTAGGTTATGGTTAATTGGTAGAACGTGCGTGGCACTGAAAATTCTGTCTCATGCCGTTCTTTATACTTGTAATCTCTAGGACATTCGACCTGGTACAATCCAGAAGTGGAGTTCTTTTGAATATCAAACACTTAAATTGGAAGGTCAACCAAATGTGTGCATGCACATGGCTTGTAAGACTATGTATATTAGTTCTACATATGTGTATATTAGATATATAATGAGCTTAGAAGATGGTTCCTCTTGTCTTTCCATTCCAAGGTGTCTCGGGTGATGTCTTCCATCATCAACGAGTCTGGTAGGGGACTTGCAGGCGTTTTGGTTGGTAACTGGAGTGGGTATTATGATGATGGTATCAGCCCTACCAAATGGAACGGTAGCGTCGCCATCTTGGAGGAGTATAAATCAACAGGAATGCCTGTCATGTAAGTAAAGAGCATGCCCAAATGATGTAGTGTTATAAGATGATGACGTGGATCCTAATCAAATGATTGGTTGAGAGCGTACACATGACCAGGCATTTATTTTGCCTGACACGTAATTTTGATAACGACCGGTCATTATCAAATACTAATGACCGGTCATTAGTAAAATCATATTATAAAACATCGTTTAAAAAAACAAATAAAACTTATCATTTTGTTCGGGCATTAGTAAAATTACCCACACTCGGTACATTCAAAACAGTCCAAACACCCTCTGCTATCGCCTCGGGCGTGTTAGACTGTTCCAATTGTACCTTGTGTGGGTAATTCTTACTAATGCACTCACTGCTGTGTATTATTTGTATACTGTCTGTTTTAGTGTATTTTGTAGTTGCCTCAAGAGAAAAAGGAGAGTGTCACGGCATTCCTCAATCTTTGAGCCATCATCAACCGAGCTCAATGTCAAAACGATAATTCTGCCCGCTAAGCCTTACAGCCTCCAATGATTCGGATCTGGAAGTCTGACGGCCAGTCCAATCTGGGGCCCGTTTCATAAAACGTGTTTTCTATAACAAATGCTAAATTTCTATGACAAACTTGCTCTCAGCCAATCAGATGCCATGATTGCAGTAGCTTATAACATGTTATTGATATCAGTTTCATGAAACAGGGTCCAGATTATCGGTCTAATTAAAACAGAAGAAAAGGTAGTGTGTATGCCTCTTTATTGTTGATGTTGGTTAGTGTTTTGACAGTCGTTTTGACTGAAAACATGTCCCCTTCTAGTCATGTCAGAATAACGAAATATGGGGGTGTTTCACAAAGATTTTAAATCAAACTTAACTCTAAGTTGGACTTAAAAATTATGGAGAGCCATTTGTAGCCTTATAATGAATCATATTCAAAAGCAAAAATTGAAATATTTTAGACTTTTCATAAATTCCACATCAAGAACATGAAATCTCCCATGATAATAGCAAATTTGAATGATTTGAATCAACATTTTATGCCTTTAAAACAACTTTTACAACATATTTTCAAGGATGCTAACGGCTTTCCATAAATGTTAAGTCCAAATTGGAGATACGTTCAACTTAGGATCTTTGTGAAACACCTCCATGGTCATGATGTGTACGCCCTCATGCAGGTATGGTCAATGTTGGGTGTTCTCCGGAGTCTTCACCACCATTCTCCGTTGCCTTGGTATCCCTGCACGGAGCGTCACCAACTTCGCTTCAGCTCATGACACCGATGACAACATGACAATCGATAAGTACGTTGACCTCTGGGGCAATGACCTCAAGAAAGGTCACGATTCGGTCTGGAACTTCCACGTCTGGAACGAGGCCTGGATGACTAGACCTGACCTGGATCCTGGACTAGGCGGATGGCAGGCTGTGGACTCGACACCACAAGAAACAAGTGACGGTAGGCACTTTACTTTCACATTCATTAAACCGACAGTTAAAGGTAAAGACCGGTAGTGGTAAAATAGCGATTCAAGGGTTTTGGGGGCAAAATATCCATTCATTTAATATTGTTTAAATATTGCCTTCAGAGGTTTAGATGTCAATACTTCAACCTAAATTCGCAAAAGAAGCAGAAATATATGCCCAAATGTTCAACATCGAAGTGCATTCGCGATATCTATCCAGGCCGGATCGATATGACAATTTACCAAATATATCAATTAGTAGGCGTTTTCCCGGCAAAATTTGTATCATCACAAGCATATTCTTTCACATGATTGGTAATAAGAGCTTCCAGTTCATTTTTTGAGAAGGGGTCGTTTCCAAAATTGGTCGATACCTTTAATGGTTACCTAGGTGGGAAGCTAATTGCAAAGCTTTATAATCTATATGCATGTATTGACGTTCTCCATCGGACCTTTGTTTCCCCGACTAGGCGAGTTCCAGTGTGGTCCTGCCCCTGTGATTGCTGTCAAACGAGGGCTGGTAAACCAAGGACACGACACCAGGTATGAAGGTGTCATCATGTCTTCTCAGTAGGGAGATAATAATAATAATAATAATAATATAGGTTTTCCCGGCCAATTTCGTCAAAGCAGCGATCAATTTCACTAACGTGCATTCATGTTCGTGCGAATTTTCTCCACTCGTTGCTCCCCTGTTTCATTTTTAAACTTTTTGCATTCAATTTCGTTTCGAGTCACCGAGTTTTCTAAACATGCACATTCAAATTAAAGCTTGGTTCAGTCAATTTGGAAATGCGTAAGCGTCATTCAATTTCGCCAATGTTGCATGGGAGGAGAATTCTTTGGCGAATTGCGGTTTCATTTTCGTCTATGGGCAACCTCTTTCGCAATCGGGTCATTCAAATTAAAACTAGACCTCATAATTGTATGAGGCTCGATGTTTATTCCAATATTCTCTTTTTCATGCTCATTTATTTTTATTTTTTTCTATGATCTTTTCTGACATGATTTCACATCATACAATCTTCTTATTTGTCTTATATATTTATATTGCATTTTATGTTTTTCTCTTTCTTTCGATCTTTATTTTTGTTGAAACATTTCTTTATACATGTTTTCATACTTTTCATTATAAATGAGGTTATTTTTTAAATGGTTTGAATTGATTTATCTTGATTGAGTAGGTGATCTTTCATTCTTTTCATTTTACGTCTTTTTCTTTATTCATCATTTTATTTTGTTTCCATCATGTCCATGTCTGAAGTTCAACTCTACCGCTGTCCAGGATATGTGTATATATAGCTTGTGCTAAGAAGAGAAGTCACACATTATGCACATTCTCTGGGGACAGTTACATGTGTAATGACAGATATCTGCTAACAAATACGCATGTCATTCCTACAAGTAAACTTAGCATTAATTATTCAAACAGATTGAAGTATATTAAGTGACAAATTAACATCAAATGAAAAGCAATGCACAAATGTCACATATGGATGCCTAATCACGAAATTGAATGCTTGAATACATACCACCGTCTGTCCGGCGCGAATTTGAATGCTCTTTGCACGCTTTTCTAAATTGAATGCTCGTTTTGCACGTCTCCGTGGCAAGAGTATGAAATCGCATGCTACTAAATCAAATTGAACGACGCAATTAGCTTTTTGAATGTTGATCTACATAGTCATTCAATTTCGCACGAACTTGAATGAACGTAACGTTAATTCGGATGCTAAGTTTACGAAGTTGGGCGGGAAAACCTATAATAATAATAGGCATTTCTATAGTGCCGTATATCTAGAAATACTATTCCGAGGCGCACTAATTATCACCCCGGCTTTAGCCTAGCTGTCATTACAGCGCTCCAGCATTCCAAGGAATTAATTCCTGCCAGGTACCCATTTACCTCACCTGGGTTGAGTGTGGCAAATGAAGAATAATATCTTGCCCAAGGACATTAGTGCCGTTTCGGGGATCGAACCACGAACTTTGAATTTCAAGTCAAGAGCTTAAACCACTCGACTACGACACTTCATTTGGGTTTTTACAGACGTGTATCAATCAGTTATGATTATTTACGTCTGGGGACCGACCTTTAAAGTCACCATTCGAAAGACGTGACACGTCTTCAGCAAAAGGAAACACAAAAAGTGGTCTTTGTAGACAGGTTCCTTTAGTATATGTGTCAATGAGAAACCATTTTCAAGGGAAACAAAAAATGTGGTCTTTGTATACAGGTTTGAGTGTATAATTATTCTACAGGTTCGTATTCGCTGAGGTGAATGCTGATAGGGTCACGTGGGAGGTCAGGAAGGGGCGGCACAACCCCAATGACCCCATGTCAGCAAAGTTCAAACACATCAGCCTCTCCCAGAACTCCGTGGGTAGGAGCATCAGCACCAAAGCAGTGGGCAGCGATACAAGGAATGACGTCACCTTGGAGTATAAGTTTCCTGAGGGTGAGTTATGAGGGCTCAATTATCTGGAATTGTTAGCTCTCTTCCTTTGAAATGAACAGTACCTATATATGACATTTCGTTTAAATTAAATATATAAAGTAGGTTCTTGTACAGCGCTCATATCTCTTTTATGACCCTCCAAGGCCTTGTCTATCTTATAAACAGTCTTATAAACTCATAAACAGATTAATCGCAACCTATTTGCGATTAATATCAATCGCAACAATGTACATAAGAGATGGGAGAATGGTAACTTGCGATTGATTGGAGGACTTGCAATTGATTTGGATCAATATTGCAGCCTTTATAGGACGGGGTCCTGGTTAATTAATTACCGGCTTAAAGAAAAAGTTGAGTTCTGATATTGCGATTGCATTGAGAAAGAAACGGCGTGGAATCGACAAGAAAAAGTTGATCATGTAGCATAAAAGAATTTGAACGTCCCGACTAGGATGCAAGAATGCATCTCGATTGCC
Source organism: Strongylocentrotus droebachiensis (assembly GCA_035222895.1). NCBI lineage: Eukaryota > Metazoa > Echinodermata > Echinoidea > Camarodonta > Strongylocentrotidae > Strongylocentrotus > Strongylocentrotus droebachiensis. The sequence continues at coordinate 127,239 of JAVYIG010005718.1, forward strand.
GCCAGAATCTATTTCGATATTTTCGGTACAAGAAGAATCCAACTGGAATGTACTACGAATGCCGTTGCAATTTTTAGATTGCCACTCGAATGCGGCTCGAATGCAGTTGGAACGTCCAGACCAGGATACAATAATGTCCCGAATGCACCTCGAATGCATGTCGATTGCCGCCAGAATTTATTTCGATATTTTTGGTACTAAAAGAATCCGACTGGAATGCACTTCGAAAGCCTTCGGAATCTATAGATTGCTGCTCGAATGCAGCTTTAATGCAGTTGGCTGGGACAGATCTAGCTTTCTGCTAAGGGGGGGGGGGGGGGGGTTGATTCAATGACGATTTTTTTTTTTTTTTTTTTTTTTTTTTTTGGGGGGGGGGGGGGGGGGATGCACACCCGTAGGAGATGTTTTCCTGGCATCTACGAATACTGTGTGGGTCTAGACACATGATGGCGTTTGTCTATGCACATCACATTTTCACTTGGCAGCCACAGGGGGGGGGGGGGGGGGGGGGGGGGTTAAACCCCTAACCCCCCCCCCCCCCAGTAGTTCCGCCCTGGTTAGAACGTGTCCGGACCAGAATGCAGGAATATCCCAAATGCATCTCGAATGCATCTCGATTGCCGCCGGAATCTATTTCGATATTTTCGGTATTAAAAGAATCCAACAGGAATGCACTTCGAATGCCGTTGGAATCTTTAGATTGCCGCTCGAATGTGGCTCGAATGCAGTTGGAACGTCCCGATCAGGATGCAATAATGTCCTGAATGCACCTCGAATGCACCTCGATTGCCGCCAGAATCTATTTCGATATTTTCGGTACTAAAAGGATCCAAATGTAATCTTCAGTTTGCCGCTCGAATGCGGCTTGAATGCAGTTGGAACGTCCGGACAAAGATGCAAGAATGTCCCGAATGCACCTCGAATGCACTTCGAATGCCGTCGGAATCTTTAGATTGCCGCTCGAATGCGGCTCAAATGCAGTTGGAACGTCCCGACCAGGTTGCAAGAATGTTCCGAATGCACCTCGAATGCACTTCGAATGCCGTCGGAATCTGTAGATTGCCGCTCGAATGCGGCTCGAATGCAGTTGGAACGTCCCGACCAGGATGCAAAAATATCCCGAATGCACCTCGAATGCACTTCGAATGCCGTCGGAATATTTAGATTGCCGCTCGAATGCGGCTTGAATGCAGTTGGAACGTCCCGACCAAGATGCAAGAATCGATGCATCTCGATTGCCGTCGGCAAAGTGTATAAAAATAGGAAATATAGAATCTGAGGCAATGTTACCGAGTCACTTTGACCCTTAATGCTCTAGAGTTTTTGTTGTTTGGTGTGTACTGCAAGGTTCTTGTGACATCCAAATGATAAGAAATTTGGCACATAAGAAATAAAATAAAATGTAAATCTACACAAACATGTGGTATAAACTGTTACTTATGATATTTAGAATATGAAGGCATTTGAAGAGCCATCGTTTAAGGGGACATTTTTTATCCGATGTTCTTCCACACTGTCTTGCATGATAACAATGATAACGCTCACAAATTATCATTCACCTCTCCCCAGAACTCAACCTTCTCTTTAAGGTTTTATTTTGTCAAAGATGTGGGACTGGGGTTATGTTTGAGCAAATTGTGAAGAAAGGCTTAAACCCCTACTCTAGCATGTAAATGTCTTGACTGACAACAGATATTGCGATGTAACAGGGACTCAAACCCCTTCGTACCCATACATTTCTCCTCTTTTTATACAATTTTAGCTGTTTGTCACGAGGTAAAACGGAAGTCTGTCGATTAGATGTATTTCATAACAAGACAGATTGATAAGAAAGGGTAAACTACTTTTAGGAATACTAATACAAAATGCCGGATATTTGCAAGGAGGTGCCAATTGCGGTGAGGGGTTTTCATGGACCAGTGGATCTGAGATTATATTATCAAAAAAATATGATTTTAGAAGAGTACGAATTTTCAAATAGTAAAAAAAAAAGAAGAAGAAAAGTGAAAGGCGTGAATATGCTTTAAGAATGAAACGCCGAATACCAAACAACAACAACAACATTAGATTTGTTTTATCACCAAGTTCAACAACTATTTGGATATCCGTATCATACAGGCTCAGCAGATGAACGTGCGGCGGTCATGAACGCGGTCAACAAGGGAATGAGCCGCGGTGTTTACCGCGAAGATGGGTCCGTCGACGATGTCGTTGTCGTCGTCGATGAAATCGACAATGTTTGGATCGGCGACGCATTCAGCATCAGGATCAAGACGACAAATAAATGCGACAAGGATCGTACAGTCTTCATGAAGATCAATGTTGAAAGTTGCTATTACACAGGTACTGTATCGTTTACTTTATAACAAAAATCATTTCGGCTTCCTCAACAAATTTTACAGGGCATATTGGGATATTGCTCGGTCGATAACTTTGCCCTTGTTTTTAACCACGAACACCAAACTGATTATAGATAAAGGTTTTAATTGGGTGACTTTGGGAAGGGAGAAGGTAAAAAATAATTAATTAATCAGCTTATATTGTCAGTGAACACAGTCTGAAAGATTGAGTAAAGATGTTTATTCGATCTTGATTATGTACTTGAACAGTGGTGGATGCAGGGGGCGGGGGGGGGGGGGGGGGGCGGACCCCAACCCGCGGCAAAAATAAAGTTTTAGAAAAAGATGGTAACCACAATTCCCCCCTTTTTTTGTTCAAGGAGGGGGGATGTTGAGTTGCATACGATTTCCCTCAAAGCAGTTCCCCAAAGTTGACAGCCCTGTATTGGTATGTTGAGCCTTGTAATGGTCTGCGCGATTTTCAAATCCCCCCCCCCCCCCTATTGTAAAAATCCTGGATCCGCGTCTGTATTTGTAAACCATCCCAGGGGGATGTTTTACAAAGATCCTAAAGTGAAACTTAACTCTAAGTTGGACTTACAAATTATGGAGAGCCATTTTTTAGCCTTAAAATAAAATATATTCAAAAGCAAACATTTATGTATTTTATAAATTACCTATCATGAACATGAAATCTCCTTGATAATATATGAATGATTTGAATTAATACTTTATGGCTTGTAAGATAACTTTTACTAAATATTTTCATAGATGCTAACGGCCTTCCATAATTTGTTCAGTCCAACTGAGAGATAACTTCAACTAAGGATCTTTGTGACCCCCCCCCCCCTGGTGTGTTTGAGAATTTGTTTAAAGAGACAAAATAGGAAATCGAAATAATGTTGTCATCGTCTTTGTAAATTTTTCTTAGGCATTGCTCTGGAATCAATCAAGCGGGAGAAGCTGACTTCTAAGATCGGTCCCGGAGAAACGATGGTCAACGAAATTGAGATCAAGGTCGATGACTACCTTGGCAAGATCGATGACCAGGGCTTACTGTCAGTCTTCGGCATTGTTTCTGTCAAGGTGAGACTGACATGGACCTACAGGGGGGGGGGGTGTTTCACAAAGATCCTAAGTTGAACTTATCTCTAAGTTGTACTTAACAATTGTGGAAAGCCATTAGCATCTTTGAAAATATTTTGTAAAAGTTTTTATGAAAGGCATAAAATGTTGGTTCAAATCATTCATATTTTCTAATATCATGGGAGATTTTATGTTCTTGAGGTGGAATTTATGAAAAGTCTAAAATACTTCAATGTTTGCCTTTGAATATATTTCATTATAAGGCTGCAAATGGCTCTCCATAATTTTTAAGTCCAACTTAGAGTTAAGTTCGACTTAGAATCTTTGTGAAACACCCCCCAGGGCTGATAATGTGATCCCCAAATCGCTAACAGGAGTTACTGGCATTAATTGATATTTAATCGGAATTAGGGTGCCATAACAAGGGAATCCCGTCGGCCTTTTCAATGCTTTCTAAGTAGGTTGAGGTTGGGGTGCGGGGTAGGGGTGATGGCTGACAGCCGGTCGTAAAGACATGC